>JAJAGP010002378.1:0-117728 GCA_025084515.1 Ancistrus triradiatus | reverse complement strand
CCCACTGTATCCAGTACTATCCACAGCAATTATCAACATGTCACTGACATCTGGCCATGTTCCTTCTCATAAAGATCACCCCTGCTGAATAAGTCATCACTCAAACTCAGCTGATGTGTTCAAATACAGACCTCTTTCTCTCCTTCCAGTCCTGTCCAAACCCTTGAATGTGCTACTTTGCTCCTCGCAGTAACTGAAGTGCTTCACAAGGTCAAGGAATACACCGTGTCTTCAATTCTTATATTTCTGAATCTGTCTGTTGTGTTTGATACTGAATCTCAACTCTTGGGCACTGGTGTCCATGCAATTTACTGGTTCTTCTCATACTTACAAGATCCATTCTACCAGACACCATCCTACTAGATAAATCCTAACATGCTGAGGTTCACTTTCATTATCTCAGGATTACGACAGGAGTTCCTCAGGGATCAGTTCTTGGTCCATATCTGTTCTCCCTACATTAAATCACTGGCTTCAGTCATTATATCCTATGGCATCTCATATCATTGCTAGGCAAGTAAGCCTGACTTTTATTTTTCATTCCTTCCATTCAACTCCCATGTTTAAAAAGGGTATCTGACTACCATTCTGGCATATCTTTCTGGATTGCAAACCACCAAGAACACTGCTACACTAGATTTCTCAATCAACATAGACTGTGTCATGGTCCATCTGGCCCACATGGCAAAGAATCATGATGTGAATTTTAACAACAACCTAAATTTTCACATCTACAAGATCTTAGAGATTTCTTCTGCATAACATCAGAAAAATATGTCACTCTCTGACCAGGGAAGCTGCTCAGAACCTTATTTAGGCTCTTTTTATTTCCAGGCTTGATTACTGCAGTGTTTGCTTGCTGATCTGCCTTCATGTTCCATGGCTCCACTACAGAGCATTCAAAATCCTGCAACTCATCTAGTTCACAGTCTGTCAAAGTTTACTTATGTCACTGCTTTACTGAGCTCATCCCATAGGCCTCCTGTTGCAGCCCGGCTCACATTTAAAATTCTTGTCCTAGTTTCGCAGGCCTCAGAATGTTCTGCTTCATGTTATTTACGTTGTTTGTTTCAGTACAACACATGGATGCCATCTCACATTCTCAGCTTCAAAACACCTCTTACATTGTTCTCTGCGATCAAGACATGCCTGCAAGACCAAATCACGATGTTTCAGTGTCCTAGCTATTTGTTGGTGGAATAAGCTTCCCACACCAGTCAGAATGGCCAAATGTCTCTCTTCCTTCCCCACAAGTCTGAAGACTGGAAACCATTCCTAGGATGTCTCTTCTATCCTTTGGTCATCGACGTTCAAGAACAAGAATCCTATAGCGTCTGGTCCAAACGGACAGAACAGCTACTGTGGTGCGTGTCAGAGAAATCTGTAACACTGGTTGTGGGAGGAATGTTTCACAACACACAGTGCAGCGCCCCCTGCTGAATATGCTGTTCCCTTATTTTAAACAGTTCAGAGTGCTCTCCATGTTAACAATCTCACTGTCAAATGTGCCTACAATGCACACACGAGTGTCAGAACTCTTCCTTGGAGGAACTGAAGAATGTTATCTGGTTCCATTTTCCATCATATATGGTCGGGTACGTGCACATCGTCTGCCTGGAGAAGTGATGGCAAATTAATGCACTGTGGGAAGTAGGGAATCCTGTGGAGGCAGAGTGACGCCCTGGGCAATGTTCTTTTATTTATATTTGAATTTATATGGATGCTTACTTGGCATGCAACATATACCTAAACATTGTTATGGACGAGGTGGTTTTGATGATTTGGCTGATCTACAATACATACTACAATGACTAGAAACTAAAACATTAAAACTTTTGTCCCATGGAAATGGAACTGTGATGGCCTAGTGGTTAAGGTGCAGGACTATGAACCAGAACGTCCAGGGTTCAAATCCCACCTCAGCCAAGCTGCCACTGTTGGGTCCTTGAGCAAGACCCTTAACCCACAATTGCTTGGCTTGTAAGACTATTAATTGTAAATTGCTCTGGATAAGGGTGTCTGGTAAATGTAAATGTGAAACCTAAGGATTATAGGCAGTGCATTATGGGTTCTGTAGTTCGTCACAGTTTAGTGCCTTCACTTCACTTCCATTCAAGTCCAGAGCTTCTGAAAAAGTGAATGTCATTTTTTAGCTGGACAACAACACTGTTTACAAATGACACGTGCATGATTATTCATAGAGAATAGATTAGATTAGATATTAATATATTTTAGGGAACTTTCCATTTTGGGGGACAGTACAAATCATACAAACGTTTTATGACAAGTCGAGTGCTTGAAAGTTATCTGTCGAAGACTACTTTCAAAGTTATTTTTCTCTTCTTTCTAAATTAATAAGTGCGGTGTGGTGAAAGACAGGAAAGTCAGTATCTGATTCTGTAATCAGAGTTATTGACTCTGTTTTCATTCGTATAGACACTCAAGGCTTTTTCCACACTTTACTGGGTCCAGCTGCAAGTCCAGGCTGCGCAGTTCAGTCAGCATTTCTGAGTACAACGAGGTTCTTTGCGATGAAGCCTCTTTGGTAAGTACAACAGAATTACCTCTACTGTCCAGCAGGTGTTAGTGTAAATCTGCACCGATCAGCTATAACATTAACAGTGACAGTGTGCTCTGGGCAGTGTTCTGCTGGGAAACCATGGGTCCTGGCATGTGAATCTTACCTTGACACGTACCACCTACCTAAACTTTGTTGCAGACCAATTAGATCCCTTCATGTCAAATAAGGTAGCTTTTATTTATCAAATTGTTCAATATGTTTACTTTTATTTTCAATACATAAGTACAAAGTCGATTTGAGAAGTTTCTAAAGCTTTTGAAGTTTAAGCTTGTAAAGCAATTATCTGTATTTGGATGATTGAGTTATTGGTAATTTGTTTTGTATGATAGAATGTTGGTATTTTGGTTAAATCTAAAAATGAACACTTTTCCATTTAAAACAGGAACTTTCTCAGAACAGTGGTATCTCGGTTCTTGACTATCTGGAAACTCTCTGCGCTTTTTGACCAGAAAAAAATTTGTCCAGGTTCTTATCATTTCCTCGGTATTCGGCGCACTTGCTTAAACTTGTATGAGTCAAGTCACGCAGCTCGTTTCAGCGAAAACTTGATTCATGAATCATGATTCACGATTCATGATTCAGTACATAGTGATTCAGTGCCCTGAGTTCACCAATACAATAAGTGTTTTGCTTTTACTTTTCACTTTCAATCCATTATTCACTAACTTACAAGACATTTTTCAACACTTTATTATAAAATAATATATGTGTTAATGATTTTGGCCAACTGTGGGTTAATGTAAATGTTTTAAACATTAACTTACTTATCATTACTTATCATAGGTTCTGCTATTATACATTATACCACAGTTAGTTCCAACCCCACAATCTGCTTGGCTGAGAGACATTTCTCCCCGTGACATTATTGACAATAATGGCCCCCTGCCAATGCTCTATAAGTATTACTCTGCAGCATACAGACGTAACCTAGCAACGACACCCTCCTTAACAAGCAGTTGTTATAATGACACAAGTAAAACACTGCCAAAATGAAAGATATAATTAATTTATAAAATATATTGGTTTTGAAAACGATTTAAATTTGGAATATGAAGCTGTTAATGACCAACCTGAGCCAAAGGTTTATCACCTTAAGGCAAAAATGTCCTTTGCTGGAGTTAAACTCTGAGTCTTTCATTAAACACCATCCACGGCTGATCAGAGGTTCATTCATCTGACAGGTTTGTTTTCTGTAAGTCCAGCTCTAATCCAGCGAAGCTACTGATGCTCTGTAACACTGCCCTGACATTTCTGAGTGATAAGATTAACATTTAGAGCTATCATACAAATTTATAATCACTATTCAAACGGGATCTAAGACTTTGGTTATAACACCGGAATCTCGCTCAGATTTGCTTCAGTCGGTATAATAGTGTATCTTAGTAACAGCCTGCCTTATAAACCCCACCCATTTTATTTGCTGAATGTAAATAAACGTTATAATAATGCATTTTAATAATTGGTAATTCTGTTCCTCAACTTTAATGACCGAAGGACGTTTGTCAGATCGTATCCCCTTCATAAATCAATGAGTACCTGTACAATACATCTCCATTAATGCATATAAAACCTTATACAGTGTGGATTTTCTTTGGGTCTAGAAGAGATTAATTAAATTAACATTATTCCTCATGGGAAAAAATTAGCTCGGTACTTGTCATTTTTGGCTCTTGACAAGCCTTCTGGAACGAATTAACGAGAACCGAGATACCACTGTGCTTATGTTGAAGCACTTGAGGATGATGTCTTTTAATGAGATATATAAATGTGTAGAGCAGATTACATCCAACAACGTAATTATTTCTTGAATGAGAAGATGGATGGAAAAGATGCATTACATACTGCATACTAGTTACCGTTATTGCACTGACAACTTTGGCAGTGTAATAATTTACTATTCTACTAACATGCAGTTTTGGGATGTGTCTAAAATGATGGCTGCTGTGGAAGAACTGCATCAGCACAAGAACTGCACAAGAATCAGCACAAGAACTGTTTAGTGAGCAGCTGTACACAGGCATAAGGCCGCTATCCTCTTTGCCAAAAGTCAGCTGGGACGGTATAAAATGCATCGCCACTGAACCCATAGTGAAAGCACATTTTCTGGACTGACTTATCACATTACAGCACCTGGCAATCGGACAAACAAATCTAGATTTGGCAGATGCCAGGAAAATGCATCTGTCTGAGTGCAAATACCTTTTTGGGGCATAGCCAAAATTTTGATTATGTTTAAAATTATGATTAGAGATGTGCATGGTTTCAACTGTGTATTTGAAAAGGTATATTGTATATTACTGCTGTCTACTGTTGCTAAGCTCCTGTAGGATATACATGAGATGCAGTGCTTGTGTGTAAACAGTGAAGAATTATTGAATTAGCATTTAGCTAGCCAGGGGATTATCAGAGATGATTGCATTGTGAAGAATACTGATATGTCTTCTTATTTTAGTTTAATAATATGAGCATAAATATTTTCATAGACCATTTTAATAGCACAGCAAATAGAATCATTTTAACAGAACATTTTTTTGAAAGCTAATTGCAAAACATTATGGAATTCTTCGGGTATTCCCTAAATCAAAGCTAATGCATTGTGCTTTTGTGGATGTGCAAGTAGAAACAGGGCTGTGCTGGTGGGAGAGCGGATCAGTAATACAGGAAGTCCAAACAATGCTCACTTCCAGTAAGTGCGAAGGAAGAAAGAGCAGGGACATTGTGTGTGTCTCTGTGTGTTTGTGTGCCTACAGTGTACAGTAGCCCCTCTAGTAGTACTTGGCCTTATCCGCAGATGCAGCTTCCTGTGGTGTAATAAACAATAAACAATGAATATGTGTTAATTGGCGCCCTCTCTGGCGTCCTGTGTGATGAAATCATCTTGTGTTGTCCTGCTTAGGACTTGAATTATCTCTTTGGCTAGCTATGTTTGCCCCAGGCAAAAATGATCAGATCACCAAGCTTAGAGTTTGGTGACTCCCATTTCCATGTAATTAAAACACTCCCAGAACATCACAGGTCCTCCTCCAGCTTGAACTACACCTTGCACCCAGTCCTCATTGAATGCTTCCTGAGGTCTTTGATGAACACAACTAATAGCATCATTCACACACAGGCAGAAACGAGATTCATCTGACCAGATAACACATGAACAGTCAGATTTTTTGTGTCTTTTTGCCCACTGTAAGCAGGTAACTTTGAGAGCAGAAGTGAACAAAGGACTCTTGCGTGCCACTCTTCTCCATATGTTCATGGTATGCAGTTACCCGATGAGTGTTCTTTCAGCAGTTGGTTGTGAAGGACCTGTGCTGACTTCTAGAAGCAATTCTTGGCTGGAAGCAAAGCAATTTTTATTCCCAAGACATGAAATATTTTGGCCACAATTCTGATGAGAATTTCCTGTAGGCTTAGATTTTTGCCAATGCTTATAGAGCTGTATGACTGTAAGCTTCGATACACCTGCAAATTCAGCTACTTCCTTCACACTATGGCATTTGGTATGCCCAAATGCAATTCACTCGTTTTTGCTTTGTGACCCATTTTTCACACATCAAATATGATATTCACTGCACTGTACCACTTTTCTCAATCTATGAACCCCATAGCACACCCTGCAGGTATTTATAGCTGATCATTGTAGTTTTAGCAATGGTATAATAACCATATATAATTATTTCTCAGTATCTTTATTAGAATAAAAGCAGAAAACACAGGAAATTTGTATGCTGTACTAGACAGATTCTATAGGCTATATCGGAAAGTATATAGTGTGTCTTCCCCCAGCAGCCAGCTGAGGAGAGCGCAGGGAAGTCAGTCAGTAGAACTAAACTGACACCTGAAAACTCTGGTTTGAAAACTTGCTTAATGGGGTACAATTTAATTGCTGGTAAGACATTTTTCACACATTTGACATTTGTTTCAAGAATATCGAGGGCGTGACCAGAGGTTGGCAGCTTTTTGAGGTGCATGAAAGGCAATCCGTTCTGCCATTACAGGTGGCGAGAGAGAGAGAGAGAGAGAGAGAGAGAGAGAGAGAGAGATTTACCCATGCCACTGCTCACATTAAAGTAATGGCTAAATGCACATTGAAGATTGTAATGACTAAATGCGACTAAATATGAAAGGAGTGCACTTACTGAGCCATTGTATCGATTACTGGGCTTGCTCTGTCTCCTCTGACCCTTGTGTTTCTTAGCATTTATACCAGGACTTTCAAAAAAATTCTCTCAGATTTAATAGGATTTTTTTTGTAAGGAATCTCAGAATAAATGTTGCTTTATTATCAGTTTTAGTTATCCATAATCGAATGAATGCCATCAACTAACAACTGCAATACTGAATTAAATATGGGATCAATTTATATTTATGAACAAAGGATTCCTTTTAGGGGTAGCTCAGTTGTTTCGAGTTCAAATCTGAGCTCAGCCAGGCTGCCCTTGTTGGATCCTAAGGCAAGATCCTTAGCCTTCAACTGCTAAGCTCAATTGTAAGTCGCTGTGGAAAAGAGCATCTGCTATACGCTGTAAATGACAATGAATTTATAAAGTGAACGCACATGAACACACATGACCAGGCATGTTTATTTTATTTCAAGACATGCAAAGAACGTAGGAACGTGACATCTTGTAACATCACATTTGCATGAAAATGAAACAAATACAATGCCATTTTTTCCATTTTTAGACCATGTGATACTGCTTATAAGATAAAACCAGAACATGAAGAAAAGACTCAACGCAGAGTTTCTTGTTTTAAAGTATTGCCTAAACAGCACAGGATATGGACCAGCCACCTTCCTATTTTTTACTACCTATCCCTTATTAATAAACTTTTTAATTTTACGTTACAGGTCACTGCATACACTTGGTGTGTTAACAGTAATAAATATATACAAATCAAAATAGTTCAATCATAGTTGCATATTCCTATCTACATGTCATAAACGTCTTTACATATCCTCCAAGGCCACTGAGACGCCGAAGCTCTGAATTTTTATTTCCTCTCCTTTTTTCCTTGCATACCTGTTGTGCATCTTCCACATTTATTTTCAATGTTTCCTGATGCTTCTGTACATGTTCAATAATTCTACTAGATGTCATACGCTGACTTCTACCAAGCAGGACTGTAAAACTAGTGGTCATGGTTTCAGTTTTGAATAGCTTTCTTGTTGGATAGTTCTAGTTTCTATGTTTTATTTAGTTTTTTTGTAAAACAAACATGAGGGGTCTTGCGTGGGCACCTCTGGTCTACTTTGATCTCTGAAACACAGGTTGGTAGAGAAGACCCCGGTGAGATGGAGCACAGCCATAGACAAACAGAAGACAATTCAACCCTGATCAGAGTTGCTGTCAATGAGGATTCAGCTATCAGACATGCAGGTGGAACTTGACTTAACCTAAGAAAGGTATCAACCAGCAGGGAGTCGGACCCTTGTACACAGACATGAGTCCAACAACTCCAGACCGGTAGAACAGAGACATGAAACAGGAACTCTTTGAACCCTTGAACCAGTGCTCTAGCAACTGAGCCACTCTTGTATCATGCTTCTGAGGTGAAGTTTGTCTCTCAGTCGAATCACGTGTCGGTTCCACAGGGTGCAAGATTTCTCTCACTTAAAGACAAGTATGCCCTGTTCTGCTGAGTAGGATTTCAGTTTGTCTCTCCATAACACTGGACAGGAGTTACCCTTTCATGTCTAGGGTGACGATTCCCCACTGATCAGTGTTGGTCTCAAGCTGAGCCTTTGTGTCTGATGTGTCACTGACTTTCAGTCAACAGTTCAGTGAATAATAGGATTTTTACTTTGCAACCACCGAATAATTTCAGGATGTGACGTAAACTTCATACATTACTAATTAAATAACAAAATCTTTAATAATCCCTAAAATAATAAAAAAATAAAGAATACATTATTTAATACTTTAAAAACTAAACAGTAAAATTTTAATCTCCTCTAGCATATAGAGTGTTTGCTAGCCATTTTTAATTGCAACTGTGCAATTAATTCCAGGATTGCCACATCTCATGAGAAAAACAAGCAACCAGGTCTACGGAAACAAGCCTAAATAAACAAAGTCAGTTAGAATAAGCAGACCTGGCAAGTGTGTTGATTCTGCTAGCCGCTTCCAGGCTACGTTTATGTGCTCTCGCAGACTGAAAAAACCAATTGAAATCAGAGTAGTATACATGAGCTGAGAAATCCAACTGCTGAGGTAAAATCCAGCTCGCTTTATCAAATTTCTTAAACTGACTTACAGGCTTTAGTCCAATCTAAGAAATTGAAGTATTCTGTTCTGATCACTTGAATCAGATAACTGCAGAAATATGATTATTATAGGCTTATTCAGTACATGTAAATGCACTATATGTCTTATTCCGCCAAGTTTCAGAGTTGCTAGCATAAGCAGACTACGGGTCCCCCTGCATGACATGAGGAAGCAAACTTTTGCACTGTATATTAAGTATGTTGAGTACACTTAACTGCCTTACAGCGCCACACCTTTCTTCTGTGTATCAAATACAAATAATCACATCCTGTACTTTTGGAAAATCTGTGCATTTTCCTATTTTTATAAGCATTATAAGTGCAAAATGTTTATCCTTTTTCAAATGTAACATTCAAATACAAATTGTTCAACTGTTTTTTAAACAGATATGAAAATAGTCTAATGATTTACTGTTGTATTCTCTTTTTTTTGGCTTTTCGGTTTATTGCACCATGCAGAAGAGAATACAAAAGCCCACAATTAACAATACCCCCCCCCCAAAAAAAAAGAAAAGTACCTTAAAAAAGATGAATTATCATTTTCAAAGAAATGAAACTTTAAAACATTACTGTGGTGAATTAAAATTAAATTAAAATTCTACATAACTAACCATTCCTACACCAACATTAAGCTTAATTAGTTGTTTTCAACAGTCTGTCTGACAAATAAAGGCTGTATCAATTAAGACATGCCCATTGTAAACTTGAAGTGCTCTCTGGCAGAATGAGGCAGAACATGCATCAGAAATTCATATTATATTTACATACTGCCCACAATACAATAAGGCATGTCAATGAAATAATTTTTATTGTAGGGCATGGCTCCATTCCTTTGTTATTGAGGACAGCAGTCATGACCTCAGAAGAAAATGCCATTCCCATGATGCTCCATCATGACATAAATGTGCTCTACATGTCACCACATCAACTTTCTAAAGAACACAGAGAAGCAGAAACAGGATGGAAGATACATGACATGTATGTTTGTTTGCCTCTGTCTGTGTGTGTGTGTGTGTGTGTGTGTGTATATATATATATATATATATTACCATGTGTGTATTACATTACATTACTATTACAACGATAGAAAGCTCTGACATTTTGTACATGGTTGTGACATCTTGCTGGTACCCACAAGGAAAATGGCTTTTTTAAATTTACAAAACTGTAACTATCTTTTGAAAATCCAAAAGACTCAAAAGATTTGCTTAGGGTTACTGAGGTTAAGGTTAGGGTTAGGGTGTAGGTGTAGCATTAATCGGCAGTGATCATTATATCAAAGGTCTCCACAATGATAGAGACAAACTTGATTTTGACTTGTGAGGACTGTTTTGCCAGTCTGGCTACTGCTTCATTTTACTGAGGTTAAGGTTAGGGTTAGGGGTACCATTAATTAGCTACAGTAATCATGACTCTTGAAAGTCCGCACCTGGATAGCACATTGGATGTGTGTGTGTGTGTGTTTGTTTCTGTATGTACTCACCTGTGATTACCAGATAAAGGATCACACCTAGACCCAAAGTGATGGCTATGACACTGAAGAGCAGCGAACGTAGCCCCAGTCTTCTTGCTCCCTCAAAGTCATTGGTCTGTATCATAGAGCGTGCCTGTCCCACACACACACACACACACACACACACACACACACACACACACACACACACACACACACACAGAGCTTAGAGATTTTGAGTCAGGTACTAATTTTGACCATTTGATTGATTACTTTCTAATTTTATTTTATTTTAAGTAGCTTTAACAAACATTTTGATGATTTTATTTAATGTTTACTGAATCACTGTCATCCTTTTTTCTTGTGAAGCACTTTAAACTGCTTCTTATATGAAAAGTGCTACATAAATAAACATTATTATTGTTGTTGTTATGACGATGATGATGATTATTATTATTATTATTATTATTATTATTATTATTATTTAGAGGAATTGGAATTCAGGTGGCATGTTGGCTCGGTGGGTAGCCCCGTCGCCTCACAGCAAGAAGGTCCTAGATTCAATCTATCAGATTCAGTCTCTAAAGTGCCCCTAGTGTTTGAGTGTGTGTATGTGCCCTACAATAGATTGGCACCCTGCCTAGGGTTGTTCCTGACTTGTACCCTTTGCTGCCAGCTAGGCACCGACTCTCCCGCAACCCTGTCCAAGATCAAGTGGAGAAGAAATTGGAATGCCAACTGTGAGTCTGGGCATGTTGTCCAATATCCGAAAAGTGATGCCTTTTGTATCAGCAAAAGTGGGACAAACTCCATAACGATACCAATGTTGTTGGACATTGGGGTGTCCACAAACCTTTGGCTATATAGTATTTTTTTTATTGTGTAACACTGCGCAATTGATTTTACACTGAAGATACTGGTGTTGGAAAAGTAAATAATAGTAGAGGTGCAACAACAAGTTGCTTTAGGAAAAAACCCTGCTGCCTCCTTAATAATCTTTTTTCTTGATAGTCCTTTAATTTTCTGTACCAAAAATAGTTAAACATGCATGATTTTGTACATACATAACTTTGTTGTAAGAAATTAATATTCAGGTTTATTATGGCACCACTGAAAATGGTTTAAGGAACCAATAATGGTTCATCTGTGTAAAGCTCCAATTAGCATGTTGCTATCATTTTACAGGTATTTTTTTGTTATTAAAAAGCATTGTTTTATTTCTTACAGCATTGTACTGTAATAAAGATGCATTATATGAAGCTTTGAGAGTCTATAGCAAAATAATATAAAATACAGTACACCTACAGCATAAATCTACATTATAGGTCATTTCAGTCAGAAGCAACTGTGATGTTGAGACTTTTCTAGTTTCACCATTCTGTATCCAAACTGCTATTTCAGTAAGTTTTATACACTATTCACTTCAGAATCACACTTAGCCAAATCATTTAGTAAGTGTTTGGGAGGTGGGAGTACATTTACATTTACATTTACAGCATTTAGCAATTGTAAGAGCGACTTACAGTTGATACAGTCTTACAATCCAAGCAATTGTGGGTTAAGGGCCTTGCTCAAGGACCCAACAGTGGCAGCTTGGCAGAGGTGGGATTTGAACCCTGGACCTTTTGGTCCATAGTCCAGTACCTTACCCGCTAGGCCACCACAGTCCCTGAGATACCCAGAGGAAACACATTGGGAATTTGCCAAACGGCACACAGAAAAAGCAGCAATTGACCCCTGGACCATGGAGCAATACAACACTAATTCACACTAAACACTACATGGTGCACAGTTGAGGAGCTAGCTCCTTTTTGCAATTTTTTGTTTATTATTTTTATTTAACGTCACATCAGCATCGATGGCTAGGTTCATGACAGTTTACATCAACGCTGCCGATTTAGAGTTACCAAGGAAATTAATTCATGTCTTTGGAATGTGGGAGGAAACCATAGTACCAGAGTAAACAAAACCCATGTGGAGACAAGGAGGACATGCAAACTCCATACAGGCCTTTAACTCAGCCTGCGAGTTAACTCCTAACCCAGGAGTCTGACTTAGGTATCGAACCAGGGAATCTCAGAGCTGTGAGGTGACACCGCTAAGCATTGCACCACGGTGCCGCCCACCTTTAAGAATACTCTCACCTACAATCACAAATTAGAAAAAGTTGGGATGGTATGGAAAATGAAAATTAAAAAAAACTGCAATGTGTCTTACATTTACTCTGACTTTTATATCATTGCAGGCAGTATGGACCCTAGATATTTAATGTTTTTTCTGATCAACTTCATTTCTTAATAAACATCCATTCCTGCATTTCAGGCCTGCAACACATTCTGAAAATGTTGGGACGGGGACAAGTTAGGTCTAGTAATGAGATGAAAAAAACTAACTGATGTGATTTCAAACGGGTAACGTCAACAGCTGATTGTAATCATGATTTGGTACAAAAGCAGTATCCACAAAAGGTTGTCTTTGAGGAGCAGAGATGGGCAGATGATCTCCAGTTTGTCAACAAATGCGAGAGAAAATTAATGAAATATAAAAAAAAAAGAAACATTGGAAGGGATTTACATTTTTCTCCCTCTACAGTCCTTAATATCATTCAACTATTCAAGGAATCTGGAGGAATTTCAGTGCATAAAGGGCAAAGGCACAAGCCTAAACTGAACACCTGATCATCTGATCCCTGAGACGGGACTGCACCAAGAGCTGTTATTCATCAGTTGCTGATAGAACCACATGGGCAAGGGATTACTTTATCAAACCTTTAACAAGCACTACAATACAGAGGTACATTCACAATACAATTCACAAATCCCACTTAAAACTTGGCAGCATCCGGGATGGATTCATGAATAACATTTGTTTGCAAATCACATCAATATTTAGTTACCTCTACCTCATTACTAAACTTATTTTTTATGTGTTGCAGGCCTGAAATGCAGGAATGGATGTTTATTAACTAATGAAATTAAGTTGACCAGACAAAACATTAAATATCTTGCATTCATACTGTCTGCAAATAAATAAAAGTCAAAGTAAATGTAAGAAACACTGCCTATTTTTTAAATTAGCATTTTCCATACTGTCACAACTTCATCTGATTTGGGGTTGTACAAAAATGTGCCATTAGGTGGATAGGAGATACCATTTTGCATCAAAGTGTGATAGTGTGTCATTTCTGTGCCTTTTGTCCAGTGTTCCAGTGAGATCTGCTCTGGACCCAGCATGATCCTCAACATCATAAAGATAGAGGGTATTTATAGCAGGGGTGGGGAACTTTGCAAAGGGCCAGCTTGGCTGGATGGCTTAGTTTCTGCTAAGTAGGAGCTACATCTATTAGTATACTGTATTTTGAAGCAAATAACGCAAACTTTCAAGATGGTAAACAACCATTTCCTGATAGTTAGTTCCTTCAGATATAGTGGGGAAAGACATTGTGAAAAAGACTTTAAGTTATTATTGTGTTTTTGTGTTAGTTTTATACTAATTTATACTAATACTAATTTTATACTAATAAAACTAACTTATTCAAATCTCAAACCACGAAGATATTTGCCTTCCTGGATTTTATCCACAAATTCCTTTTTTCACAAATTTTTTATAAAGAAAATAGTTTGTAGCCTATATGTCATTAAGTGTTTAGTGCTTAGCACAGTATCAGCTGTAGGCTGAGTATATTACTACTTTTATTATATCATGATGCACTTTATGCATCTACAGAACTTCCAAATTCATATTCCATTCTCCATCTGTGTACTCTACTAAATGGAATATTACACAGAATAAATAAATAAAGAACAAATAAAAAAATCACACATATAACGTATTAGTGCGATTAATTTCAGCAAACTTACAGCGTGGGAGAAGTACAGAGCAAATACGTTGAAGGGAACAGCCGGGCAGAAGCAAGACAGCAGAGCCAGCCACATGTAAGTACGCGGTTCCTGCGCGCTTCCCTCTGGGGCAGGAGACAGCGGTGGAGACTGATCATCTGTTCCTGTTGATTTGTGACTGAACTGCTCCGTGTTTAGAGACTTTACACTGGGTCTGCGGGAACCTGAGCAGCTCCCGAGTCCGTCTTTACCCTCCGTGACGGCGACGCCAAGAAGTTTTTGGGTGTCTCCAAAATCGGTCGCGTTACCGCTCTCTCCAACGGTACTTCTCTCAAATGCAGCATCTGTATTGATGGCCATGACTGTTCATAGATTTTGGAGAACTCTTTTATGTCAAATATTTAAGGTTAGCTTTATTAAATCCAATCAAGGAACTCTTCTTCCCCTTGGTGAGGCCAGACCGCGCATCTAAATGCTCATAAATATTTGACTAAGCACATCTTTTATGACGACAGGCACAGCCCTGCGTTAAGACAGAGGATTTCAAAGGAAAATAACCTGTGCTAAAGGTCTTAATGTTTTATAGTGGTCAGTGCACCCATCCGACCCGCCATTTCATTGGTGGACCTGGAAGCATCGATTAACTAGGTTCCCATCCATGGTCCTGAACAAGGACTACCCCTGCACTGCATACTTAAGTGTTTCCGGCTCTACACGCCCATGCAGACTCAGGAATGCATTGATCAGATTGATCACAACACACGCAGGGCGGGGTTACTCCAGGACAGGGGTTGCCATAAATATCATCATTCCCTCATAGGCCAAGATGACGGATATTTACAGAAGAACAAAAGGTTGTGAAGCACATTGTGCTGTCAGAGGCCCCAAATTTGTCCCAATCTGGCTCCCACCGATGCTGCTGGACATGTTTCAAAAATGAACATGCTGAATGAAAATGCTGTCCCTTAACATCACTAAACCTGAAACAAGAGTTAATCCGTGACCTCTCTCTACATCGCTTTACAAAATACGCAAGTGATTGCATCTCAAATACAGCCAAGACATATAAGATCTCATTATTTAAAGTGGGGCAAAAAAAGTATTTAGTCAGCCACTGATTGTGCAAGTTCTCCTACTGTGAAAGATGAGAGAGGTCTGTAATTTTCATCATAGGTACACTTCAACTATGAGAGACAAAATGAGAAAAAAAAATCCAGGCAATCACATTGTGGGAATGTAATTGTAAATTATGGTAGAAAAGAAGTATTTGGTCACCCACAAAAAGCAAGATTTCTGGCTCTCACAGAGGTTGGTGTGAATAAATCAACCGTGGGAGCAATTGTAAGAGCCCTTCTAAGTCAATTTCTGAAACAGGATGTTTTTTACTGAGGGTAAGAGGTACACATCCGTGACACTGAAGGTACATAATGGTTTGTACTACTACAGAATCATCTGCAAAAATCATACAAATAACATGATCATCTTTAGCTGTTTAACCACAGCAACAACAGAATTCAAATATATAAAATACTTTGGACTGTTTTTTTTTTAAATAAATGCCACCAATGCCATGACTAGACATGGCAATATTCAGTAATGCAGTATATCCTGATATTTCACCCAAACAATAATTATCATCAACCTCTTTAAATACTGTCAGTGCATTTTAGTCAAACAAATTGTAGTTTCACTATTTTTTTTTTTTTTAGAGCATATCGTTTAAACACTCCAAACCACTACTTAACCGAGTACTGGGTTGGCCTGCCTGCAGTTCTGACCTGTCCCCAATAGAGAATTTGAAACCTAAAGTGCGACGATGACAACCCCGTACTGTTGTACATCTTAAGACGTGCTTGCAGGAAGAAGGACAAAATAACACCAGTCACTTGACATCCTCTGTGCCAAAATGTCTTTTACGTGTGGTGAAAAGGAATGGCAACATTACAGTGTAGTAAATGCTTTACTGCCCCAACTCTTTTTGGAATATGTTGCAGGTCTGAAATGCAGGAATGGATGTTTATTGACAAATGAAATGAAGTTGACCTGAAAAAACATGAAATATTTTTATATGCATTTTCCATAGTGTCCCAACTTTTCTGATTTGGGGTTGTACATGGCAACATCTATCTCTTAAATCCTGACTAACTACTCAGTCTGAAGTCTGAAGAAAGTCCTTCAAAGTTGCCTGGCCTCTTGGTAGCTTCCATGATCAACATCATCCTGACTCTGTGGGTCAGGTTTGGAAGAATGGCCCAATTTAGGTGTTGGTGGTGCAATACATTTTTCACTTCTTAATAATGTTCTGAATATTACTCTAAGTGATAGTTAAAACCTCTGAAATATTTTTGCATCCTTCAATATAACCAAACCCTGGGGTCCCCTTCCACATTGTTTTCATTTAAATCCTCAGAACCTTTTTTGGCTAGCTTTCTGTCCAACCAGGTAAACACGCATCAAAATCAAACTATACTGATGTCAGCTTTGTGATCCTGTTAATGAATTTGTTTTGTAACCTCCCAAGTTTTTCTAATGGTTTTTTATAAAGTCTCTGTTCAACAATCCTAACCAGGCTTTTTTACTCATTAAATGTAATAGCTGGTCAGAAGCTACTTTCATTTTGATGTTGAGGGTTGTAATGTGTAAAAAATACAGCTGGTAAAATGTAGATTTCTGATTTTAGGTGATAAAAGGTAAAGATTTTGAGAGGTTATTTAAATTTTCTATACACATTGTACAAGTGCTCAGAAAAAGTGAGATAAGACTTCCAGAGCTGGAACACACAGGAGCTGCCTATGCAGAAGTTATTTTTATTGTAGCATGTCACATAAAAGTTATACATCAACTAGGAAGATAAGGAAGACTACTAAATGAGATGCATTTTGGTTTGCAGGCAGGAGAGGGCTCTAAATAGCACAAACCACTCCTTTAAAACTTTCCAGGCAAACGTGGACCATCAGAGCATGGCAGATTAGATTCATTGTTTCCAGGGAGGGGCTGCACAGTGCAGTGCAGTGGTTAGTGCTATCACCTCACAGCCCTATAGCTCCAATTTGAAGGCCCGGCCCAGCCGCTGTCTGTATAATATTCCATGTTCTCGCCGAGTTTCCTCCCACACTACAACTACAATTGTTAGGTCAATTGAAAATTAAGTGCGTCAGTGTGAGTAATTTTACACTTTCAGATTACTGGAACCCTGACAAAGACACGTTGATCCACAACCTTAAAATCTCCATATTAATGAATCTGAATTCTAATTTTACCTTTTGACAACAAGACAAATTGCCTACCTCACAGCCATGTATGTACAACCCCAAATCAGAAAAAGTTGGGACGGTATGGAAAATGCAAATAAAATATATATGCAGTGTTTCTTACATTTAATTTGACTTTTATTTCATTGCAGACAGTATGAACCCAATATATTTCTGTTTTTTTCTGGTCAACTTCATTTCAGTTGTTAATAAACAACCATTCATGCATTTCAGGCCTGCAACACATTCCAAAAAATGTTGGGACAGGGACAATTTAGAGTTAGCAATGAGGTAAAAAACAAAAAACAACAAATAATGATGTGGTTTCAAACAGGTGATGTCAACAGGTGACTATAATAATGATTTGGTACAAAAGAAATTTCCACAAAAGGCTGAGTCTTTGAGGAGTAAATATGAGCAGATGATCTCCAGTTTATCAAAAAATGTGTAATAAAATTACTGAAATGTTTAGTATGAAATATTTGGTTCATACTGTCTGCAATGTAATAAAATCAAAGTAAATTTACAGAATACTGCATATATTTTTGATTGGATTTTCCATACTGTCCCGACTTTTTCTGATTTGGGGTTGTAGAACAAAAGCAGTAACAGATAGTTATTAAATAACTTGCTAAAACATCAACACACAGATTTTGATACTGAAAACCCAGTGTTGCCTAAGTTAGCTAGCTGGCCTGCTAAATAACAAATCCAAGCCAACAAAGCATGCATCCTAATACTTTAGACTGGAGTTCTGTAATTGTGGTGTATTTTTTAAAGGTATGATACCTAAGCAAATGGTGAGGCCTGTAATTTGATTATTGAGATGTTTGATGAGATTGATTATTATTTTTTATTATTATTCTTTAATACCTT
This sequence comes from Ancistrus triradiatus, assembly GCA_025084515.1. Taxonomy (NCBI): domain Eukaryota; kingdom Metazoa; phylum Chordata; class Actinopteri; order Siluriformes; family Loricariidae; genus Ancistrus; species Ancistrus triradiatus. The sequence goes on along the minus strand of JAJAGP010002378.1, from coordinate 99,466 downwards.
TAAGTACAGATGTAGTGAGAACATGAAATCAATGTAGTGAAGTTAGCACAAGCAAATATATGGGCTAGTCACAGATTTAGTCGTGGGAAGTTTAAAATACTAGCAGCTAGTTAAAATGGTGTACAAGAGCACCTCTAGGGAGGTTGCGGTTCTTATCATATAAGAATTCATGATAAGGCACCTGGCCTGGAGTTAGAGATAGTGGTGGATTTTTTTGAGGAATATATGCTTGGACTTGAACTGGAGATTATTCAAAAAAGAACCAACTAAATGGAAGTAAGGAGCATTTCAGTTCACAGGAAAAATATGTAAGACTAAGATAATGGTGGACTAAAGGCATCCATTGAATATACAGTGGTGCTTGAAAGTTTGTGAACCCTTTAGAATTGTCTATATTTCTGCATAAATATGACCTAAAACATCATCAGATTTTCACACAAGTCCTAAAAGTAGATAAAGATAACCTAGTTAAACAAATGAGACATAGATATTATACTTGGTCATTTATTTATTGAGGAAAATGATTCAATATTACATATTAGTTTAGGGAAAAAGTATGTGAACCTTTGCTTTCAATATCTGGTGTGACCCCCTTGTGTAGAAATAACTGCATCTAATCATTTCCTGCAGCTGTTGATCAGTCCTGCACACTGGCTTGGAGGATTTTATAGAGGCCTTCAGTTGCTTAGAAGTTACCCTGAGGTCCTTTCTGACCTCGCCAGCTATTACACGCCTTGCTCTTGGTGTGCTTTGTTTGTCGACCACTCCTGGGGAGGGTAACAAGGGTCTTGAATTTCCTCCATTTGTACACAATCTGTCTGACTGTGGATTGTTGGAGTCCAAACTCTTTAGCTATGGTTTTGTAACCTTTTCCAGCCTGACGAGCATCAACAACTCTCAGGTCCTCAGAAATCTCCTTTGTTCGTGCCATGATACACTTCCACAAACATGTTGCGAAGAGCAGACTTTGATAGATACCTGTTCTTTAAATAAAGCAGGGTGCCCACTGGATTGCCATCCCATTGATTGAAAACACCTGACTCTAATTTCACCTTCAAATTAACTGCTAATCCCAGAGGTTCACATACTTTTGCCACTCACCAATATGTAACATTGGATCATTTTCCTCAAAATATAAATGACCAAGTACTATATTTGTGTCTCATTTGTTTAACTGGGTTCTCTTTATCTACTTTTAGGACTTGTGTGAAAATCTGATGATGTTTTAGGTCATATTTATGCAGAAATATAGGGTTCACCACTGTACTTATGAAAGACTCGCTCAGCTGTAGAACTCATAATAAATAAATACATAATGTAATTCCCATGAATGTCTACCAAATCAGTACTGCACGAGTGTCACATGATTAAATAATTAAATGTAATTTTAATGTGAGGCAAGGTTTACATACACTGACTGGCCACTTAATTGAAAGAGGTACACTTTTTTGTTTCTACACTCATTGCTCATTTTAGCAGTTCCACTTACCATATAGATGCACTTGTAGTTCTACAATTATAGACTGTAGGCTATCTGTTTCTCTTTGGTAGTCTTCTTTACTCTGTTCTCTGATCGTCAGGACCCTCACAGATCAGGTACTACTTGGATGGTGGCTCATTCTCAGCACTGCAGTGACACTGATGGGATGGTGGTGTGTTAGTCTGTTTTGCTGGTTCGACTGGATCAGACAGCAGTGCAGCGGAAAATTTTAAACACTGTATTCACTCTATTAGGTACGTCTACCTTATTGTTCCACCTTCTTTATATAAAGTCAGAGACAGTAGCTCATCTGTTGTTGTACAGTTTGTGATAATCATCCTCAATCCTCCATCAGTGCTCACAGGATGCTGGTGACTGGACATTTTTGTAATGTGGACCATTTTCAGTCCAGCACTGACAAACTATTTAAAACTCCAGCAGCACTGCTGTGTCTGATCCACTCATACCCGCAAAAAAATAGGAAATCAGAAGGGGGCAAACACTTTTTCATACCACTGCATGTTGTTCGAACCTGTTATTTAGACCTAGTAAATTCAACATCACTATATACACTGAATAAGCTCTTCAATTTTACAAGATATGTGGGCTAGCAATTTGCAAAGAACGTTCAAGTCTTGATCAACAGTTTTATCTAATTAAAACCAATACATTTGTTGATTTGTTTAATTACATTAACAATCAGACTAAACACAAGAATCAATTCACAGACACATTCTAGACAAATCAACGTATATACTTCATAAAAACTCCACTTCTGAAGAACACTTCCAGCATAATTCCTAACATTCCCATCACCACTTTAGTCCTTTTAAAAAGTCAGGAAGAAAAGCATGTTGCAAACTCATGACATGCTTGGAAGATTGCCCTGTCACAAGCAGGACAGAGCAGACCACAACAGCTCTTCAGCTGGCAGCTTTAGCATGTGAATAGGAACATAAAGTTTGCCAGAGAAGAACTGATGTAGGTTAGCCAACATTTCCATGTACTCCAAACTTTCCCCACTCCCGTCTTCACTGCGCACCTGAATAGAAAAGAGAAGAGAATAAGAAGATCCGAGTTAAATTTGAGCAAAACACACTGTACTTTGATAGTAGCAAATGGCTGTTGATTAACTTGTAGCCCTTGCATATATCGAAGCAATCACGCTCTCGTGTAAGGAATGCCAATATCATCCACATAAGGACATGAACTTTGTTTGCACAATAGGAAAAAACTGTTAACATGAGTCAGAGGAAGCACAACCATGTAGGGAATTCCCTTGGGTTGCTGGGAGTAGCGTTACTGGTACAGGCGTGAGGAAGAGTTTCCAGTGCTTTTAGAAAACCAAGACATTTTAAAAGGAAAACAAGTAATAGCTTAGAGACTCCTAGGATTACATTAATATAAAATTAATGATAGGAAACAGATACTATTTATGGCACACTATTTATGGTGTATATAGAAGTTATCACCAAATTACTCGCTTCACCAGAAAGGAGCATGAACAAAAAACTAAGGAAAATGCAGGTGTAAGCATGTGCTCTGTTATATATTCATCTTAGTCTGCACACCTGCCCATATTTAGACCTGTGTGACATTCTTTACCACAGAGGGAATGCGGTAATGTTGCCAAACGTCTTCCAACATTCCAACACCCAAGTGTGAGAAAGGTGTCTTCAAAGTCTGATCTGAATAGCAAGAAAAGTTGCATGAACACTGACTGTTATTGGAATACATTGGTCTTAAATCACAAAACAGCAATTCTGTAAACACAATAAATGTGGAATTAACCAAATACAGTCCAGTTCCAACCAAAAAAAAAAAAGGAACTCCTCAATTACTCTTCCTCAGCATTTTTACTCTAACATTTAATTTACATTTACAGAATTTAGCAGATGCCCTTATCCAGAGTGACTTAGTTGATACAATCTTACAATCCAAGCAATTGGGGGTTAAGGGTCTTGCTCAAGGACCCAACAGTGGCAGCTTGGCAGAGGTGGGATTTTTGAACCCTTGACCTTTTTTGGGTCCATATCCCAACCTTAACCCCCCCGCTAGGCCAACCACAGTTCCCCTGATATAACCCAGAAGGAAACACATTGGGAATTTGCCAACGGCAACACGAAAAGCGCAATTGACCCTGACCCTGGACCATGGAGCATACACCCTACTCACACTAAACCCTACAACATGGTGCACAGTTGAGGAGCTAGCTAGTCCTTTTTGGCAGTCCAGTTCCAACCAAAAAAAAAAAAGGAACTCCTCAATTACTCTTCCTCAGCATTTTTACTCTAACATTTAATTTACATTTACAGAATTTAGCAGATGCCCTTATCCAGAGTGACTTAGTTGATACAATCTTACAATCCAAGCAATTGGGGGTTAAGGGTCTTGCTCAAGGACCCAACAGTGGCAGCTTGGCAGAGATGGGATTTGAACCCTGGACCTTCTGGTCCAGAGACCAGTACCATAACCACTAGGCTAACACAGTCACAATTTAATAAAGTGTCAATATTACTCATTAAGCTAAATAAAATTATTTTAGATGATGAAATACAGCTGTGCGTATAAAAAAAATAAAAAAATAAAAAAAAAAAAAAAACACAATACAGCAATATATCGCGATATTTAATGTACTACATCGATGTTCAGCTGAAATGTTGATTTCTTTTTTTTTTTAAGGAAGAAAAAACACATTTTCAATGGGGTGTAAATTACAATCGCTCCTGTAGATGTCGCTTTTGTTTATTTAACGTCGCCAGGAGCATCAGTGGCCATTTCAGCGACAAGTTTTACATGAATACTTTAAATATATATGGATGAGAGCAAAATAGAATTTTTTGGTTTAAAAGAAAAGCGTTATGTTTGGAGAAAGGAAAACGCTGCATTCCAGCATAAGAACCTTATCCCATCGGTGAAACATGGTGGTGGTGGTAGTAGTATCATGGTTTGGGCCTGTTTTGCTGCATCTGAGCCAGAATGGCTTGTCATCATTGATGGAACAATGAATTCTGAATTATATCAGAGAATTCTAAAGGAAAATGTCAGGACATCTGTCCGTGAACTGATTTTCAAGACAATGTGGGTCATGCAGCAAGACAACAACCCTAAGCACACAAGTCGTTCTACCAAAAAATGGTTAAAGAAGAATAAAGTTAATGTTTTTGAATGGCCAAGTCAAGGTCCTGACCTTAGTCCAATCGAAATGTTGTGGAAGGACCTGAAGCGAGCAGTTAATGTGAGGAAACCCACCAACATCCCAGAGCTGAAGCTGTTCTGTACGCAGGAATGGGCTAAAATTCCTGTGTGCAGGACTGATCAACAGTTACAGGAAACGTTTAGGTGCAGTTATTGTTGGACATCACACCAGATACTGAAAGCAAATGTTTACATACTTTTGCCACTTTAGATGCTCTAAAGTATCTCTGTGAGTGGACTGTGGTAGCCTAGTGGTTAAGGTACTGGACTCTGGACCAGAATGTCAAGGGTTCAAATCCCATCTCTGCCAAGCTGCCACTGTTGGGTCCTTGAGCAAGACCCTTAACCCACAATTGCTTGGAGTGTAAGATTGTATCAATTGTAAGTCGCTCTGGATAAGGGCTCTGGATAAAATGTAAATGAGTGTTCATGCATGTAAACTGTGATGAACTGGCATCTTGTCTAGTACTAATACTGAGTGGGGTCCCACTTTTCTCTCAAGACAGCATCAATACTTTGTGGGGTGTGTCCTAAGATGTTGGAAAAGTTTCTTTGAGATTCTGCTTCATGTTGACATAACTGCATCACTCAATTCCTGCAGATATTTCAGGTACACCTTCAAGCTGCTGAACCAAGGACACTGAACAAACTGACATGTTCAGAAACCAGTTTGAGATCTTTTGCATTAATCACCCTGGTATTGGAAGACGGCTAAATCGTGGCATGAAGGGATGCACATGGCGAATCGCAATACTCAAACAGGCTGTGGCATTCAAGTAATGATTAACTGGCATTAATAGGCCCAAAAATACATCCCCATAACAGGACTGTTGACTCAAGACAGGTTGGGTCCATTTTGAACCCAAGTAGAAGTTCATTAGACCAAGCTACATTTTCCAGTCCAATTTAGGTGAGCAAGTACCTATGTTCAATACCATCCAACATCTCATGTTGGGATTGAAGATAGATAAAATGTGGATAAAGGTGGACAAGTCCATGATCACCTGGGTTTTCGAGAAAACCTGCCAGTCTGATCGTCTGATCTGTAATGCTGGAGCACCTCAGGGAACTGTGCTCTCGCCCTTCCTCTTCACCCTGTACACTACTGACTTTGTAGTGATTGGGTGCATCAGGGATGGGCAGGATGGAGAATGCAAATACCTTGTGATCATCTTCACTGACTGGTGTGCAAGGAACCATCTGCTCTTTAATGTGACAAAGACCAAAGAGACAGCGTTGGACTTCAGGAGGAAGAGGAAATACATTACTCCCATCATGGATCAGAATGTCAAGCTGGTAGATACACATAATTGGATTTCCTGCTTGACAGTAGACTGGACTGGAGTGTCAACACAGAGGCCATGTACAGGAAGGGGATGAGTAGACTACTTTCTGAAGTTTCAGGTAATTTAAAATAACCACAAGACGCTGGTTATCAGTTTGTTGTTGTGGGTGCGGTCTTCTTTGCAGTAGTTTGTTGGGGGATTCACCATAAGAGCAAGACACCAAACAGCTTAAACTAATTAAGAAGGCTGGTTCAGTTTTGGGCTGGACAGTTCTGAGGTGGCAGTGGAAAGGTGGCGAAACTCACTTCGACTCCGGAAAACATATCACACCTCCTCCCTGCTCTTCATCACACTTTAGAACACCTCTTCAGTGTTCTGGGACATTGTTTACTGAGCCACCAACAGCACAGCATAACAGAGCACAAGTTGAACATTACTACATCTCATTTATCATGTACTGCATCCATTTTCAGCCATTTTGCACACCTATTTATACTGCATTTACTGCACACGATACTTTATGGCAGATTTTATACATCTTGATATAGATTTTTATTTCTGTTTGTTTTTCTTTTTTTACCAGCATAATAAAGTACAGTAATACTTGCTTTAAATTCTCGTTTTACTGTACTTTGTGCTGCTGTAGTCCTTCAATTTCCTTGTGGGATTAACAGTGATCTGTCGATCTACTGTAGACTTAGCTGTCTGTACTTGGCTGACAAAAGTGGAATTCTCTCATTAAAAATGTGTTTCCATCCACAGAACTGTAGCTTATTGGATTTTTTTCTTTTTATTGCACCATTCAGAGTAAACTCTAGAGATGAAAATACCACAAGAGCACCAGTAGACATCGTCTGAAAAAACACCTTTTGGAAAGTGGTAGTAAATCAGAGTATCTGGAGTAAACCCACGGACGAGAACTGGCAGCACCTGTATAGCATACTATGTCTAAACTAGATGAACTGCCATGCATAACCCAGTCAATTACACAGACTCTCTAGGACTGCCAATGTAGACTTCTAAAGAAGAAACCTGAAATGCATCTTTCATTAATATTACATGGCTTGGGAGAACACATTGTTGTTATCATCATCATCATTATTATTATTATTATTCTTCACTATAGCAGCTTTCACGCCACAACTCCAACTCCCAATACATCCTCCCAAGAAACTACATTTGTTCCAGGGCCTTTTTTTGGTAACTCAAAATCCGTCCGTCCAGTTGTCCGATTTTTGCATTCTTTTTTTTTTCCACTGTGAAGATACATGTTTATATAGCTACCGGTGTACAAGTATAGTTAGAAATATTATATATTTAGGAACTGCCCTCTATAAGGCCCCTGCGTATGGACCAATCACTATACAGTTGCTTCACTATATCTGGACCAACCATCGCGTTCTTACATCACTCAGGGTTTCCATGACCTGAGAAAAGACCCTACCTTGACGTAGGAGCTAAAGAAGTCCCTATACACAGCATTCTAAAAACTACAATAGTTTCCAGTTCCTGCAGAGCAAACAGGCGAGAAAGGGGCCACTTTCTCCAACAGAACTCTGAGAACTATGAAAAGATCCTCAGGTCCGAAAGCACCATATGGCTCCACAAACTCCTTAGTTCATACCCATGCCTCTATTCTGGTTTCACCCATGTTTTTTAAGCTGCATTCTTAAGGAAGTCACTGTAAACAAGTTCTGGATGTGCTGTTCAAATACCTCCTTCCTTTCAAGGTCATCTAGATGAGAATGGTTCGAATTCCTGAAATTCCACCTGCTCATGATAGAAATTGCTCACACATGCATCATTGTTTTATTCAGGGCTAAATAATTCAGTTTGTTATTTTCCATTCTCACTTCCCTCAGCCACTTTAGTTTGTAGTTAAACTTCACATCAACATCAAATGGGTATTAGTGACAGAGGGCAATTTTATAACGACACTAGTCAAACAAACTAGGCCAATTTTGAGCAACCATAAACTAATGCAAGTCTTTGGAATGTGGCAGGAAGCTGATATAAACCCACGTGGACACATGCAAACTCCACACAGTTGGAGTCTGTAGTGGGAATCTCTTGAGCTGTGCAGCAACAGTGCTAACCACTTACACCACCATGTCACCCACCTCCCGAATTTCCCCATTTACATTTATGTCATTTAGCAAACGCCCTTGTCCAGAGCGACTTACAACTGGTACAGTCTTACAATCCAAGAAATTGTGGGTTAAGGGCCTTGCTCAAGAACGTGCCCTTGAACCAGAACCTTAACCGCTAGGCTACCACAGCCAGACATTTATCCCAGTCAGGTACATTGCCTATACCAGAATGAGGTGGGTGCAGGCCAAAGCACACCCTGGACAAGACGCCATTCTACTGCCGAGTCTGGCCGCTGTCACCATGATAACGGGATGATAAGTCTGAACTGTCCCTCCCCTCCCCAAAACATGGTCCAAAATTTAAGTTTACCTACCAATAGCTTACCTTGAGGCCATCACAAGCTGGAATATATTTCGTTACATTTTTGTACGTTTCATATATGTTGTCATAAATACAGCATAGAGGTTTATCATACAAACTTTTTATGAAGAGAACTTTGAGCATTATCAGCACTGCTATCACGGTTACGATCAAGAGCAGAAAAGTTGCAAGCGATCATTGTGCTTAGCGCAGCCTTGTGGTTAGAACTTAAGCAGTCTTGTGGCTATAACAGATATAAATCTAGACAATGCAAGTACACCACTAAGTCCATCAAATAAAACAAATCAGAACTACTCAATCATATTTCTCCAACTGGTGTCAGTAATTATCATTTATCTCTCCAGTGTGTTTCCTGCACAGTCTATTTGGTAATGCCCCATTATCCTCTTGCTTTACTTTCTACATTGCCTGGCTATCCCCTTCTTTCCCTTCCCCCTCCTCCTATGAAGCCAGTACAGACATCAATAAGCATGCAGACAGAGGAAGGCCAGGCGACAAGATAAGTCTGTCTGCGTCAGCATGCTGGCCACATACGCCATCATGCCTTTGTCCTTTACGAAACACGCATCATTATAAGGAATGATGCATGACCTCCATCAGACTGGCTCGGTCCCGATCTGGCTTTGAGTCACAAATGGTCGGAATGAGTCAGACATACTATTCAAGACAGCTTTAACAAATCCTTCAATCTGCCCGACGAAAGCGGAAATCATACTTCATCATGAACTATATATATATATATATATATATATATATATAATATAATATATATATATATATATATATATATATATATATATATATATATATATATATATATATATATACACACCACACACCCCACACACACACATATATAATATACACATATATATACACACACACACACAGTAATAATAATAATAATAATAATAATCTACATATCACATGGGAGAAACGTGAGCCGATTGGAACGTAAACCGAGAAGGTCTGCATATCTGAACTGTGCCCTTTCATTCCACTGATCCTGTCAGCAGCTGATCGATTGATCTGCTCAGGCATATGGGTGTGTGAAACTTGCAGTGCATGAACTGCAAGGCGAAAGATTTGGGTCAGCCAGCTAAATAACAACTCTGAACTGGTGGCCAGCACATGCATAACCAGATAAATACAATAATTTGATCAGTGCATTTCTGATGATTGGAAATTTCAAACAGGATTTCTTTTAGCAATTCGGATATGTATAGTAAAAGCTAATAGTTTACATTTATATATACACATTATATAATATTTTGAGGAAATTTATCTTGCACTGGTATTACTGCCAGGATATCTAAACTTTAACTGGATATTTATGAGGAAGTACGAAGCTCTGTGTTCTAATTATGTTTTACGAGGAAGCATTCCGGCAAATAAAGACAATGCGTTATACTGTATCATTCTGGTGTCATCTTTGGAATTGCGTCATACATGTTTTTCAGTTGGGTGGGATTAGTTTTACATTTAGTCACAATGTAATGCAATTAGGGTTGGGTTCTTATCCATTCCATGTTTCGATTCCAAAAATGGTGAAAAGATAGAAAAGAATATCTTTATATTTTATATATTCAAACATGTGGTACATGAATTTCAGCCTTTTCATTGCTAATAAGACAGGGATATCACATTCTGGCTGTAGGGGATATGCTAGTAAGGTGCTAGCCCTGTTTGTGGAGCTGGCTAACGCAGAAGAGTCTAAAAACGCTTAACATGAACAAAGCTTAACGTGTACTAAAACACTGACCAAACTTCTCTCAGTTACTACTAGAGATCAGTATTCTGTATGGCTGAAATGACGAACAGGTGGTCCAAAGGCAAGGTATTCATTTTTACGTTAAGCTACTTTCCTTCCATTTCGACCTACTACAAGTTAAAAGCTTAAATGTGGCTTAAATGTACTAAAACAATGATCTAGGAACATTAACCTTCTCTCAGTTACTATTGTCGATAAGTAATCTCTACTGCTGAAATGCCAAACATGGTTTAAAGGGAAAATTTTTACGTTTAGCTTTTTATTTACAATAGGATTAAAAGAAGAAGAATAAAGCTTAACGTAAAAAGGATTAATTTCCTTTTGGATCACAGGTTCATCATTTCAGCAAGAGAGTACTTTTGACCAGTAATAAGTGAGATTAGTTGATGTTCCTAGGGCAGTGTTTTTGCACATCAAGCCATGTTAAGCTTTGATCACATGAAGTGTTTTTAGACTCTACCAGCTAATGCAGCATTTGGACTAGGAGAGCACGGTACACTGCTGCTCAATATCATGCTGGTGGACCGTCAATCTTCCACTAATGCCCTAGCGGCCCATATCAAAACATAACCATGTGATGACGCATGTGATTATATGACGAATTGGTCCTGGCAGATAGGTGCCTGCTTACTGCCATATTTTTGCTCTAATCACCGCCGTGTATTTGAAGCATAAAATGCATTGGTGGCAGCGATAAATGGAATCAAAATTTTTTTTTTTCCAAACAGGTACCGTTGATGGAATTTTGGAACCGCTTCCCAAACCTGTACTGGGTTTCGATACTAACCCTAAATGTAATATTATGCCATGCGTGTTTTTATCTTTTACCAATCAAAGAAAAACAGGCTTTTTAGAAGCACTGCTGATTTTAGTAAACTGTTGCGTTTCTGCCGTAGGTATCACCTTCATAAGCAATCCATTTACATCATACTCTGCATCATAATCTCTGATGTTGAGAGGCAGGAATGACATAAAAAGCCATGTGAAATCCGATTAGCCTGATCAGACTGAGTCAACGATCTAGAAATCTGATTCAATTGGCTTTGAAGGCACATACAAACTACGTGGCTTAAATCTAAACCCGAAAATGTCTGATTTCATGCATTCTTAGCCATTCAAACTGTGGACCATTGTGCCACCAAAAATATACATTTGAGGTGTTACTCTGAAGAGGTAGAACCTAAATGCTAAACCTCATATCCTATTTTGTATGTAGCCAATCTCTTTTCCTCTCTGATGATTTTTCTAAAGAAATAAGCAATATTCTTTGAAATCCAATACTGAACTCAAATTAGTATACCAGAGCATACTGTTACATGACCACCTAAACAACCACTGAAATCTGAGAAATAACGAGTTATTATTGTACACTGAAACATGCGCATAGAACAATTATTGTACACTGAAACATGCGCATAGAACAATTATTGTACACTGAAACATGTGCATAGAAGCAGACCTCCTAGACGCTGTTGGTATTTAAATAATAGATATGCAGAACGAGTCCTAGTCGAGAGGTAGCATGTCAGAGCAGGGCTGAACTGTGCCACACCCTGAGCTATGGCCTTGCACCACTGCTGCCTTGTGCATTGCAGAAATGAAGGAGGCGACTGAGCGAGAGAGGGTGTGGACAGAGGATGAAGGGCATGGAGGAGGGCCAGTATGTCTTCATCAATTTTCAGAGTTTGACGGAGATCACAGCTTGCCAGAGTCTGAATCAGAATAACAACGCGACTGGTCGCGAACTTGCAATGAACTCTGATAAAGGCAAAAGAAAGATATGCGAATACCTTGGCAAGACCGTGGTTATACTATTTAGTTGAAAAGTCATCATCCTGTTGCATCAAGGAAGATCTTGATTATTTATGACTTCCCTCTTCCATAATGGACCTTTGAGCAGGGGTGCACTCTAAAGGGATTCCAAATTAGTGGGTTTATATAAACTGGTTCATTATAAACATCCACCTAGGACATAAATACTGAGCCATCTGATCCTACTTACCTTCAGTAGCTTCTCTGAGGTGAAGCTGGGGCAACTGACTAATACCTGACTGCTCTGTCTGGTGACCCAGTCAGATGGACAAAGCTGGATTTGTAATAGCGCTTGTGGAAAGTAGGAGGGAGAACAGGCCAACTATTCTTCGTAAGTTCTGAATTACACCAAACATCCACAAACTGACTGCATGTACACCTTCTATTCATGAAAAGTGAGTGGATTTTAGGCAAAGATTTAAAGCCTGTCAGATTTCCTTCTACTGTTACCCAATCAAGTAGCAATCTTACCACACTATTTAATCAACAGTCCTCAGTTCTAAGCAACACAGGGTGTGGTCCTATGATCACAATTTAAAACTATGAATCATTTTACTTAAAATGGCCTTAAACTCGTCTTGGTTCTCACGCCATTACAGCTGAGACAAAAATGCTATTACCCTACTAACAAACCTAGAAACCTAACAACAACAGAATCAAAAGCTTGAAGTGTGTTTTACTTGTAGGGTTGTAACCAAAACATGGTCCGTCATGGTTTGCCTGCATGAATCATCATCAGGCACGAATGCCCATGACAAAATGGAACTATTCTATTAACAAACCTCTGGAACCTATAACGTAAAAGCTTGAAAACATTTACTTGAAGGCCTTGACCACTAACCTTGTCTGACGATCTGCAAAAGATTAATGTCGGCCAAGCTATTGTCCCTTTAAGGTGGAAAAATATGGCTTGTGTGTTAACAAACCTATGAACCTCTATTTATAAACAAAACCAAAGGTCCAAACATAAGAACTTGTCTGTTAGAATCATAAATATCATAGTTCAAGCTATTGGGCCTTTTAAATCAAAATGGAACCCTACTATTAAGACAGACAAGCATGAAAGCTCAATCACTTTACTCAAAGACCTCAAAGAGAACGCCGATCAGAGTTTTCTTAAATTTAGCATGGGCCAAGCTCTTGGGCCTTGCCCCCATTATGTGCAAAACTGGAATTCTCCTATTAAGGAAATGTTAAGATGGTTAAAATGTTAAGCATGTAGTTAAAATGTTAAGAATGTAGTTAAAATGTTAAGAATGTGCTTTTATGTATTAGTAAACTGTACAGAAACTACATACAGTTTACACATACAGTCACCCATTCCCCAAGCTAACATGTAAGATAATCTTACAACACATAGCGTTTATCTGTTACACATACGTGATCTATTTCGTGTCAGTTAACATTATAATGCTGTTGGAGACTACAGTTAACTCGACCTGCTAGTCAGTAGACGACATTTTCCTCTTGCTTTAGCACAGTCACTGACAAAATGGCATTCCTCCTCCTCCTCCTCCTCCTCCTCCTCCTCTTCGGTTAACTGCTAGATGGAGAGAATTACATAAGGACACACTGAACTCCTACCGCTAATCCATTTCAGGAAAACACTGCTAAGCACACAGACACGCTGGCAAGTATGCAGCAATGCAGGATCCAGCTAACCTTATTGTGTTACTAACTTTGCCTTCATATCATCAGGTCCGGACATGATGTCGCGTTAGAGACAGAAAACAGACGATTTTAACAACTTAACTACATAATTCAATCTCTATTCGTATGAGCCGTGTTGGTTAAACAGAGTTGGTGCTGTATCGATCAGCCTGCTGGGCTTTTTCTAAGTTTGGTGACTGGTTGAATCTGGATTATGTAACGATTACGAGACTGATTCCCAACTCTGATTACGAGACGTTCGGATATAAATTTCAATGTAACAATGACACATCCTCGCTTGTTTTCAGAGCAATCTGAATACGCTTAGCTATAAAAACCATCCGGTATTTTTTATTTTTTATTTTAACCAACGCCCCAGTTCGCGTTTCGGCTCGGAACTGCCTCGCCTTTGCCTCAAGCAGTCCTTTCCTTATATCGAAACTAAACAACAAGTCTTATAATGTATTTATTCATCGAAAAGAAAGCTTAAATAAAGTTTCTTTTCCAGAAAACGCTCACCTCGCAGCCAGGCTGCCTCTCCTCTGGCCGGTGTCTCCGATCAGCTGGCGACAGTGACGCGATTTGTAACAGCTGGCTCCTGGTGCTCCAACGTCAAAGGTTACAGATGACGATGGAGCTCCGTAGCTTAATTTCAGCCAATAGTGAGTCAGAAAAGGGGCCGGATCATGTTCCATCCGCCAATTAAAATCGTCCTATTTCAATGACGGCTCCCTTTAACCCCGGTGAGACGCGTGTGAAAGTTTCCGAACGCGAAAGTTCTTTTGGGCGAGGCTTAAAGGCCTCGAGAAATAGCGAAATGTTTTTTTCTTTAGGCCGTAGTACGGTTATTATAACAATTATTAAAAGCGATTGTGGCGAAACGAGTTTATGTAGGTAAGTAGGTGTGAAGACACACCTTCCAATATATTAACATGTGAAATGATCCACTGACATTCTAAAAGCAACTTGTAAATCGCTCACATAACCCTTTTGGAGATATTTGGGGAAATAAGTGTTCATCTAAGTTTACTTACGGTTATTCAGCTCTTATCCTGAGCAATCTACAGTTGAACTGTGCATTTGAGGGTTATGACCAACTTGGCAGGGTTGGGCTTAGAATTTACAATTTTCTGACCAGTATTGAAGTCTAGACAATCTAATGTGTATATATAGTCGTCACTGCCCTTTGTGTGTGGGTGTGGACGTATGTGTGGACGTATGTGACTTATGATGGGAGTGACACCCCATCTAGGGATGTTCCTGCCTTGCATGGTCTCCCCAGGTACACATGGTTTTCCTTCTACTGCCACTAAGGATGCTTGCATAAATTTCCTCTATATGAGTGAGTGATGCCTTGTGATGGACTTCCATCCAGTCCAGGGTTTATTCCTGCCTTTCGGTTAAGTTCCAGACCACTATGAGAATCACTAAGATAAGCTGGTTGCTGAATGAGCACTGTTTCTATACTCCATGATGCATCTAGTGTGCAGGCTTGAACTGTGGGTACACTAGGACCTCCTGTTTCAGGCAGTCTTTATTCTGTTAAACAGTTTGTGCCCCTTGTCTACTTTGTACCCTTGGATTCATAAACCATCTCAGCTCCATCATGGAACTTCTCTTTGAACAGTGGTTTTAAGGTCACATTATGTACCATAAACAAGTAAAAGCATGCTCCCAAGTAACTGAAAATACAAATGACACGTAGTCTGGTAATAGACTCTGTGCTCTTTATATTAACAAACTACATTTTCTCTTTTTTTCCCCAGAGCTTGTGTTCTGGTACTAGTTCCAGCCCCACACACTAAAATGTTCCTCTGCTTCAGCCCCACTCAAGCTGTTCTTTCATCATCAGCACCAGCCCCACTGTACTCAGACCACAGAGAGCAGTAACTCTCTCCCTCCTCCGGTCAACTGGGGATGCCATACCACCAGGACTTTCCCACAGAAGACACAAGATCCTAAAGTGACTATTTGAATATTTGAATATTTTTGTTATTCTGTTATTGGCTTATACATTATAGGTTTTGTATTCTCTATTTTATTATACTCTCCAAAATATTTTATCTTCTTTAAAATGTTAGTCTCTGTTATTTTATTTTAATTCTATTTTTCAAATATGTTCTCTCTGTTAACATATATTTACTTTCTGTTACTATGAACATATTAATTAGATAACTTAGTTAATTCTTACATATAATATATAAGCCGCCAAAGGAGGTCCGGTCCCTTTTTGAGTCTTGGTCCTTCCTAGGTTTCTTTCTTATAATGTATAGGGAGTTTTTCCTTTCCACTGTCATCCTAGGCTTGCTCAAATTGGGATTGGCCTCATAATGTTTTTAAGGCAATTTCAATCCAAATTTGTGTAATAGATTTTATTTTGTAACAACAGATAACATATCAAATGAAAATGATATGTTTTAAGCATTTTCAAAAATACAGGATACATGCATAGAATTTCTGCTTGGAGCAAAGAAAAACTAGAACTTCATAAGATGATGTTTGGAAAGTTGTAATTCATTTAGTGATAATTAAAAGGGGTATGTTTTGTTATTTTACATTGAAGAGTTATTGTGTATTAACAAAGCCCATTTGTGTGGCACAACATCACCTTAAATCAGCATCGAAAGCTGTATTGCCATTGCCAAAATAAGGAAATCATACAAAGCCTAACATTTCCAAAAACTCTAGTACCAAAGTACCAACTTAGTTACACTTCCATTGCGTTACATTCCGTTATTAAACACTGTAAATGCAAAAGTCCCTACCTTTTTAAAGTTAGACACATTTTCCTTTAAAATGTACAAACCATGTCATTCTGATCCCTGTTATTGTAGCATAATAGGTGTTATGTCAAAGGGCATATTGGTGTATATATAGGCAGAATTAACCAGAATAAACGAGACAAATTTGCAGTCTTGGATCCACTTTGAATGGAAATATAGCAGATATACACATGTATCAGCTAGAATTTGAAATGACAAAGTTTAAAAATGTTTTGAAAATAAAATGTTGGCTCATACTCACCTCACTCTGTATCTCCTTCCCTTCCTCCACTACAGGCAGCTGACCTGTGCTCATGTAACTGAGACAGTCGGATTGGGGACATCCCTATCCAAAACACTTTAGAGATAAAATTAGCCTGTGCCTTTGACTTGGATTCCCCACAGGCTTGCCCCTCCATGTCTTCCTCTTATCTGCTTCTACAAGTTCTGCTAGCAAAAGACACTCCATGCAGGAGTGGGCTTCGAGCCCAAAATCATTAACACATTAAGTAGAAAAACAAACACAGAAAATTCACTACAACCCTGGAAAGACTTACCACGTGTCTTCTTTTTAAACAAAAGTATGTAGCACAAATGCTGTTTTGGTTTATACCTCCTGAAACCACCAATACAACCATAAACCCTCTCACGTTCATTAACCTTCTGGCTTTTCGATTGACATTTTTCGGTTTTTGTGTTTATATTTATATTGTCCTGCATGCCCAACTGTAACCTTTATACTGCTGCTATAATGTGGTTCCTGAACACAATTTAGGGTTCCAATTTGTGCCGGCCTGATGGGCCTATTCCAAGCAGGGCTCAGTTTTTCAAGCCATAATCAGTTGCGATGTTGAAGGGCTTATCAACATTTTCACCAGAATAAGAGAAAATTTGGATTGGATAAACTGAAGAATTGAGTCCATGTAGGCTAATTCCCAAATATTGTTCACATCTAACAATTTAGAATATATTCTATGTGTGTTTTTCCCCTTTTGTTTTTACTCCCACTTATTCTGGTTTGGGGAATCTGGAGACTCTCCTGGAATTCACAAGATGCAGGTGAGCAACACACACACACTTCAGTGACTTAATTGAACACATTGAATAATGCAGAGTCTAGACATTCAGTCAGGTAAACCTTGATGTACTGTAGACGCTTGTCACTGGGGCAAGACCCTCAACAGGAACATTATTACCTTGACCTTTACACCATTTAGCAGGTGCCTTTACCCAGAGCAACTTACAGAAGTGCTTTGTATTCTCCTTAGTAGACATTTCCTCATGCTAGTAAAAATAGCCCACAGCCCAAGAATACTACAACCCATTTAGGAGAAACGTAGTGCCAATAAAAAAAAGAAACCAAATTATGGATACAGTTTTTAAAATTATACAAGTCATTGCAATGTTAGTGCTGGTTGAAAATTTTGTCTTTGGTTGAAATTTGAAGACATAGAGAGATGCAGTGAGAGATGCCAGGGAAAGGTAATTCCATGCCTGGGTACCAGAACAGAGCAAAGTCTTGATGCTGGTCTTCCCTGCATCTTCAGTTAAGCCATGCTTGAAACTTGAAAGGGTTAGGCTAGCGCTCTCAGGTATGATGGTGTTGACCCATTTTAGCTTTGCAGGTAAGGATCAGTGTTTTAAATTTAAGATGCTACATTCTGATCAGGGGTCAGATGTGTGCACGATAAGAACCTTAAAAGTGCACTGCAGTAGTCTAGTCTAGGTAAGACGAGACTGGACAAGCACCTGGGTGGCTTTCACCCCTTATAATCCACTTGATGATGAAAAGAAGGTGAACCTGTATGACTGGATCAGGTTAGGACAGGAGCAGGGGAAGAAGTCCCAGGAAGACACATCCACCCCTTCCTGGGGCATCAAGTATATATACACCCTTGCATGTCTACGGTTAAATTCAGGCTCCTGCAGATGACATTGCACAAGGATTATAGGGCTATAAACACCTGCGGGGTGAGCGATGGGATTCATTGGTTGAGAAGAGGTGCTACAGCGCAGTGAATGTCTCATTTGATGTGTGGTAAATTGGTCGAAAAGCAGATGTTAATGATTGGCAAAAAAGAGTAATTGCATATGTGCCAAAACCATAGTGTGAAGGAAGTAGATGAATTTGCAGATATTGAAGCATATAATCATACAGGTCTACCAGCAGTGACAAAAATCCCAGTCTACAGGAAATTCTCATCAATCTCATTTGTGTAGGTATTACACGCTATTACGTTTCAGTCACAGGTCACTCATTTTTTGTCTGGTGAGTATATTTATATGAAAACGATTTTTATAATACATAGCAATATGCATTGAAAAAACTTGCGTAAATTATAAATGAAGTTCCATAGAAGTTCTGAACGATTTTCTTTCCCCCTTCATATGTCTCAGAGTGGTTTGGTTCACTACCTACCATCACCTGACTCCATACTTATTTTATTTTACACTGTTTAGATTAATTAATCATAAAGTATTGTACATATTTAAGCTGCCCTGCATTTGGTGCCATAATTGTCCATAACCTGTCTTTATAGATGGCTACAGTAGGTAAATATTTCTGGTTTTGATTTAGTTATTCACTGAAATGTTTATTCTGCTTTATAACTGTACGTAAAGTTGAAAATATGCTTTTGTAAAGCTAATGTGGCAGACTCTGAGATTAGACCAGCAACATATTTAATTTCTAGTTCAAATATTTAATGACTGCAGTTCCAATTGATACTGAACCCGTCTTCACCATGCTTCTCAATTACCATACTGTTAGATGTAATAGCTTCATCACACCATACTCACTGCAAAAAATTACACCTGTAGTGTGCCATCTACAGGCCATTCTTAGTATTACTTGTTGAGCATAATACAACATGTAGTTTATACATATACACATAATACAACAGTACTTTTGGTAGCACCTTTGGCATCCCCCTCAAGAATTGCTTTTGAAAAATGTCACTGTGTATTAAACACTTTATTGACAGAGTATACACCAGTGTTTATGCAGGCCTATAATAACAATAAAGTCTGTTTATGTGTGTTTGGCAATATCAGAATTAACTTACTTAAATTCATCCGTGCACAACTTTTTTGCCAAAAGCAGAGGGCGCATGCGCACAGCATTCAGGAAGCGCGGAGCGAAGCTCGGTTTCCATAGAGACGCGTCCGTCCTGCTGCGCTTTTCACCATTATGGAGGAGGATCAAACTTAAGAAACGTGCTGCCGTTGTGGTACAGGCTGTTAGATCTACAGTGATCACGGGTTCAAATCTGGACAGAACATTATTACTTGCAGACTTGGCGCTTTCATGTGCTTGTGGAGCACTTTCTATTTAAAAAATGGGCATAAACGAGTGTGCGTTGGTCCAAAGAATGGCAGTTTGTCCTTGCTCTTATGGTCGTTTGCAGGAAATGGTTTAGTCTCTAAACTGAAATAAAGTGATAAATTGACATTCAGAAGCTGTTAACGGATCATGGCGACTTTAAATGGTTGTGGTGAAGTGTGTGAGGCTCGGTCTAGGAGTGCACGCACTGAGAATGCATCAACACAGAGAGGACATCAGCCCTCTGCAACAGGGACTGCAGGCAGGGAAGGCAAGAAGAAAAAGAAAAACGTGACGAAAGAGAAAGGCAAACCTGTTCCTGAAATAAAAAAGAGAGGACCTCCTAGCACACCATCCAACTCTGAGGACTCAGGTAACCTGCCTTCTTCTTCTGTTATATGTTTTTCAATTCGTACACTGTACTTGTACTCCTTGTTCATTTTTTCATGTAAAATTACCAGTGCACGTGGTTCATAGGCTATACAGCCGGTCAGTACCACATCCATCAGTCATTGGCCACCTTTGGCCTTATTCAGGCATTCAACCAATCTCAGACTATTCTCCATTACATTTTACAGAAGCCTTTATCCACAGTGACTTGAAATTGAACGCCAAGGGCCTTCCTCAAGGGCCCAAAAGTCGCTGACTAGCAGTGCTAGACCTTGAACCTTTAACTAACTGGCCAATAGTACAGTACCACTGCCCACAGTGTCAGACACTGGCATGGCAGTGGCATTAGACATTGCAGGTCACATGCAAACAAACGGTTTCAAACCTGGGAGGGATTCAAACCTCGATCTCTGGAGCTATGAGGTACGCCAACACTACGCCACATGAGGTACCCACCACTAGGTTGCGAGTTTGTTTGATTGTTAGGTTTACTTGGTTTATTTAACGCTGCTATCAGCATTAGTGGCCATATATATACATTATTATACTGTATTATATAATGTATAATGAATGTAAAGTGAATTGCAAATTAAATAAATGTTTTCCATTTTCTTCTTTTTTTTTCTTGAATGATGAAAAAACATCTTAATCTGGTCTCAGTCTCGTCTCGGTCACTTCCGTTCTTGGTCTTGACTCAGCTCTAGCGGTCTTAACTACAACACTACCATACTGTGTGGACTTTATACTGTAATACTGTATTGAGGTTAAATCTGAAATCTGAAAGCCTTCGCTCCTTGTTTTCCTGCATTGTAGAGAAACCACAGACAGGACAGTGTAGCAGTACTGAGAAGAGCAGTGACCAGAAACAGTCTAAAGGCCTTGACAAGGAGAGGGGATCCAGAAAATGCCGCAAGAGCAAAACGTTGCAGACTGCAGTGGAGAAAGTTCCATCAGCTAAGGAGGACAAAACAGGAGTAACACAGGAGAGCCTCAGGTGGGAAGGCGTTCTAGATGATCCAGCTGCTGAAGCAGAGCGGCTCGAGTTCTACAAAGCTAACCGACGCAAGCGCTACATGGCATTTAAGCAGACACTTTTAGAAAATGTCCAGGTGGGCCTAGCTTCAGACTCCAGTGGTGCTCCATTGGGTAGAACATTCAAGGCTGGTGCTTCACCAAAGAATCTGTAGAATCCCTTATTTGTTTCTGCATAATGGTTTTCTCTGGTGAACAATCAAGGTACTGTTCTCTGGTTCAGAATTGGCTCAAACTACACCCATCAGATTTAACATTAAAGCCATTAAATGCCTAATATTGTGTAGGTCCCCATCTTGCCTCCAATGCTCTGAGCCACCACCAAGGCAGGATTCCACAGGACCTCTGAAAGTGTTGTGTCAGATCTGGCACCAAGACGTTAGCAGAACATTTTAATCCTGTAAGTTGCGAGGTGGGACCTCCATGGATTGGACTTGTTTATCCAGCACAGACATCAGTCCCACAGGTGCTCAATCTGATTGATATCTGGTGGATTTGAGGGCCCTACCAAATTCAACACCTTGAATTCTTGTTACTCAAAACATTCCTGAACAATTTAGCAGTGATGCCATGAAGAAGTGTGCTTGGTATGCAAAAGTGAGTGTGTTTCCATGCACTTAATAATCCGATCATTGTCAGATTACTGTAGTTATCTGATTATTCAAGTGGTCATGTATACAGCATACGCTGATCTAAAAATCAGATTAAGAAATCCAATAAAGAGAGCTGGATTTTACTCCAGTAATTGGATTACTCATAGCATTTATACCAGTTACCCTATTTCCTAAATGCTGGGGATTACTGGGCCAGACTATTCTAAAGACTTGGCTTTATTTGACCTCTTTTTCCATTGACTGTTATGGGTTTTTCATGCAGGATTAAAGGCAGCGAAACGGCTATCGAACACTTTGTGGAGACTCTGAAATGCAGTATATACTCGAGAAAATGAATATTACTGAATTGCGATTACTGCCTGAGTGTAAACCCGGAGGTTTCCCATTATTTGAATACTCAAGTGCATGTATACGTGTTGGAGCAGATTACTGACAAAATCTTATTTTCTGCAGTTGTCAGATTATTAAGTGCAAGTACACGCACTCAAAGTAAAATCCATATGAGTGCCAGGATCCATGTTTTTCCAGCAGAACATTGCCCAGAGGATCACACTGCCAATGTTATGCACTTCAACTGTCAGTGGTTTTAATGTCATAGCTAATCGATGTACCAACTGCTTAAAGTGGTTTGTGAATCTGAAAGATGCTAGCTGATCTAGGAAACTAAAGTTAGGATGCAGCCAATAGGAACATAACAAAACCTTCTCAGGAAGCTGTGCCACGTGGCATAGATTGAACCTATAACTAAATTACATTAACGTATGGATATACACCTTTGGCTGTACGCTTCACTTTAATACATATTTCTCTTGTATGTGGAAACCTAGTGGCTAGTGTGACATTTTGTGCCCTCTAAATGGACCCAAGAACTCATATGAGAACTATATACAGTGCTGAAATTGATAGATCTAGGGCTGTGTTGTAGAAAGTAATTGCATTATGCATGTATTGAGTCAGATTTTCTCATCTTCATTTCAAAACAATAAGGAGCAAACATACATAGGGATGGGCTAACACTGGGACAATTATGTGGCATCAATTATACATCAATGATAAATGACTCAGCAAGTCTGTTCCATGGCTTGACTCAGTGCACACCCTAGTGTGATGATATGAGGCTGGAGCAGTGGAGCAAGGTCAAAAAGGCATAGTTTTCCAATGAAAATGTCACAGTTTAGGATAAAAAGGTTTAGGAATGCCCTCAGCAAATTATTATTACGATCTAGGTGCTACCCTGCCAGTTCTGTTTTAGTGTTGACTTTTTTGTGATTGTAAATATTTGATCATAATTTTGAACTTCTCCATGCATGTAAACTTGCCTTACTGTATCGCTGAAATTTATATCAGTATTTTTACTATTAAAAAAAAAACATTTTTACCCACACATTTTATCATGTGTCTCAGTGGGTAGCACTGTCATCTCTGCAAGAAGGTCCTGGGTTTGATACCAGGGTGGAGCGATCTGGGTCCTTTTTTGGGTTTTGGGGGCTCCAGAGAACATGGTAGAGAACATGGCACAGGTGTAAGTGTGCCCTGGGCGAGATGCCAGTCCATCACATGACTGGCAGGGGTCACTGTTGCAGCAGCAGTGCATGATCATCTTATGATCAATTGTGTTATGTCAGGTCAATATAAATATTGTGCTTTTTACAACAGTGCATTGTCTCAAAGCAACCTTGCAATTATCTAGGCCTGCAGCCCTTACTGAGGAAGACTAGAGTAACAGTTGCAAGGAAAAACCCGCTGAACGTGGTGAGGACCAAGACTCAACAAAACACCCAGCCTCGTTGGCTAGCCTAGATGTTATATGTAAGAACTAAACTAAATTCCCTAAATAATAAGTTTATAATAATAGTTTCAAAACACATAAGCTAAATAGAGATATAGATATAGAACATATACATTTTTTTTTATAAATAATATGAAATATAGTAATATAGAGACTATAATGAATTAGAGATTGCAATATTAAGAACACAACAAAATAGAGAACATGAAATAATAGATTATAAGGCAATAGTATATACTGTATAATAATTAAAATATTAATTATAATAAGTTAGTGTATATGATTGAGTCTTTAAGTTAAGGTATTATTAACTCCAGTAAACAGTTGCTGTAGGGTTGTCCGGCACAATCAGTCAACCGGAGGAGGTTGACTGATTGATTGGTCTAAGTGAAGGTATGGAGACTGGAACTGGTGATAGAAGTACAGCTTTAGTGAAGCCTGAACTGGTGACAGAACAACAGTTTAGTGAGAGGACTGGAACTGGTTCCCGAAGAAGAGCTCGGATAGAAAACAGAATATGTAGTTAGTGATGTTATAAACGCAGAGTCTATTAACAGAAAACATTTGTCTAAGTGTAGCATGAGACTCCGGCAGCACTTACTCTGTCTGGATGTTGTGTGTGACCTGACCAGAAGGCACTGCCAGTACACAAACCTGGGCTGCATCTTAAACAGCAGAACCATTTTTTATTATATAATTATGTAAACTTGTTAGAATGAGTTATTAGAGTCTATCCCTGAAATACAGATTAAAATGTATTGCCTTCTTGAATACAAAGAAGTGCAAAAAATATAATTACGTAAATACCTTAAATGCTAAAATTACAGACTACAGATTTATCAAAACAAAAACGTATGATTGGTCTTAGTGACGTATTAAAGCTAACCGACAATTTAATTCTTACATATTTGACTTGACAAGTATGTAAGCATTGACCATGACAACATTTGTGTAATTTGTATGAAGCACAAAATATTTCATAGATGTCGCACACTTAGTTGGTGCAGATTCGCTGTCAAGCCGTCTGCTGTCGAATGTAAAGAGCACTTTACATGGTATATTGCACGGTATACGGTCATTTCACCTTCAAACTAAAAGGTGGAAAACTGCAGTGAAGTGACTTTGTACTATTTTAATGCAGCCCTTGTTTGTTTAGTATAGCTGTTTGTATACAGTATGCCTGATGTGTGCCATATCGTGTACATTTTGTATATGATTATAAAGTAGGTCACTATTTAAATCGACCTGTGTCCCGATTATGAGTTTTGGAGAAACCACATTAAATATGTTGATAACACACATTTGCATTTTGTTCATGCATGTGACAGTTAGACAGTGGGAAAGCTATCGTTTATGATTTGCTCAGCCAAGCGTTATTTTCAACGTAAAAAGAGTCAAAGGCCAAAGAAAGTAGCCAAAGCTGAACAGTGCGGTTTGGTATATCCTTTACAAAAATGCAACATATATTACGTTATTAAAGTGTATTCTGCTTAAAATTTAAAACATACCAAAAACATATTGCAGTATGTACTTTTTGGGGGGAAAAAATACTTGCTGAAATTATGTGTAACCGCGGAAGGCATAGCCCAACTGTCAGCATTAATTACAGCTTTAAAAGCGTTAATTTCTTGCCATGCATGTCGCTCAATGGTAGCCCATTTCCGCCGCTTGGAAAAAAAGAAAAAGAAAAAATGGCTTAATATTTTGTTATTGTGATTTGGAGTCTCATTATTATGACTTAGTATCTCAATTATTACTTAGTATCTTGTAATTATGACTTCTTGTCGCATATTTATTTGAATACACTGACAAAAGTCTGTGGACACCGAAAAATTTACCTGGAAAACATTGCTATTACTATGAAGTTTGTCCTCACCTTTGCAGCCACAACAGCCTTTGTTCTCTCTAAATGGACTTTCCACTAGATTTTGGAACATGACTGTGAGGTTGGCTTCTGATGTTAGACAGTAAGCCCTGGCCCCATCATACCTAGGCCACACCGGAGGGCAGTAATCCTCACCTTCCTCCAGTTGGCTGGGGTCGAAGTGCCGCCAACAACTTTCCTGCTTAGACTCAGGATCCTAGAGTGACTGTGTATCGGACTATTTAATGCCGATGTGTATATTTCACATTTTATTTGAAGTATGACTCCATGACTTTAGTTTCATTCTTAGATTTATCATCTACGTCCAAGGAGGTTTTTTGAGTCTTGGTCCTCCCAAGGTATCTTCCTCGTAACACTCAGGGAGTTTTTCCTTGCCACTGTCGCCCTAGGCTTGCTCAATTTGGGATTGGACGTAGATATTAGGAGATAATCTAAACTTGTAAAGTTGCTTTGAGACAATGCTCCATTGTAAAAAGCGCTATATAAATAGATCTGACTGATGTGGAGCTTCTATACAGTGGGGGCCAGAAACCACTTGTCAAGTAATGAAGATGCTTCTATGTTGCGTTATTTATTTATTTATTTATTTATTTATTTATTTTCCAAAATGACTACATTGTTTTTCACTACAAATTATATAACCAGCATAACAATTTGAGTGAAAACTTTAAGGTGATTAGATGCCCAAAATCCATAAAATATACTCCCTATTGCCTCTCTTACCTGTATCTGTATTTGTGACACACATGTACTCCCTCATGCAGCTGCACTCACACTGGACTCCTTTGTATGCTGCTGTCCATTCCTACATTAAAGTACAAGTAAAGATATTTTTACTTTAATGTGTAAACATGTGCAATATAGGCACCCAACAAAATACCCAAAAAATTATGTCCAAACCATGGGTATTAGTATGGAGTTTTGGAACATGGCTGTGCTTCTGATGTTAGACAATAATAATAGACCTGTCTCATTTTTGACATTCCAGTGTATTTTCAAGGTGTCTGAAGGAGTTGAGATCAAGGTTCTGTGCAAGTCAGGGAAGTTCTTAATCATACTTGCCAAACTAATTCTCTATGGACTTTGTTTAAGGACAGCAGGGCAGAAAGTTGATGAACTGACTTGTTGGAAGCCGAAGCCTATAAATGTGTCATATTGCATAAGGTGAATCCAGAAATATATGCTTTATATTATGAATGTAATATAAATGATTGTTGCTGAAATAGTAGAGCTCAATAATTTGAGGGGGTTTCCACAACCCCCCTATATAGTGTATATTGTACAGTATATAGTTTATAAACCCCCTATACACTATATATAGTGCTCAAAAAAATAAAGGGAACACTTGGAGTTATATTGTGCTGTTTAAGTGTTCCCTTTATTCTTTTGAGCAGTATATTTTTGTCTATATAGTGTATAGTCTAATTATATTATAAAATCGAATCATATGTCCACAAGATGTGTGTCATAAGGTATATTCCCTTAATGCTAAATGCTATACTAGGCCGTTCCAAGCATACAGTGCAGGTCCAATAAGCTCCATTTGTTTTTCATTAATTACTAACTATAGTGAACAAGGTCATTTTAATGTGCATAGTTATCACATCCTCTGTTGTTTATTGCTTTACGGTTGAAATGATTCTTACTCATACATGCCGTCAACCATATCAGGACAATACTAGTCCAATCAGGATCCTCCCTCCCTTGAGTTCTCTTTGATCAAAATATACTTTCATTGTGAGCTATATTCTTAATGTGGTTTCTATTATAGTGCTGGGATTATAATAGATTATGATTATTTTTAGATGAATGAATTTGAGTAACCTGACATTTCTCACCTCTTCTTCCATGTGTATTTCTCAGTGCCTTTCGCTGCCTGCACAAAAAGCGACTGCTTTAAACTTTGTTTATGCTCAGCCTGAGTTGTATGGTGTAAATAAGATCTTTCTTTGATGGTGGTGGCATGACAGATTGTCCTTTGTCGTCCTCCTCTTCTGTCTCTCCCTAAATTTCACAAAGCCGACAAAGTAAGTGTTTTTTCACACACACAAATAAAAATCCTTTACATCTAGCTAGCAACTGCACTTGTGGTGTGGATGTGGATGCACACAGCAGACTGACCGCATTGCTACCAGTAATAAGGTAAGTATTCACATTTCTGCTATCAGTTAAAGTGAAAGTATATTCATGTCCAATCATGGCTGTTTTACCCGTTTACAGACACAGGAGTAGATGTATAAACATAGTCAGGAAGTAAAAACAATCGGAGTAAAAGGAAACTTTTTTCTGAAACCAAGAAATTCCAAAATATTGCTCAAAAAGGAGAACAACCCATAGGAACCAGGGCAGGTAGAAAAGCTAGGGTTAGTTCTCAGTTTTGCAAGCACCAATGCAGTCAGCATTTCTATCTATACAATTTTCATTGCAGAATGAATCCTACATACCGTACAGAGGTCTGCTCAGAGGTCATGTGTGTTTAACATTCTGTTCAGATCTGATTACAACAGATACACACACACACACACACACACACACACACACACACAAGTACAATCTGCCATACTGAGAGTGTAACTTATGTCCTGTCAGTTATCACCAATGTCACTAATACCTACAATGTAATAATTCTTCTGCTTTTCCCTTTGGCTTTACCATATTCTTTGGAGTTGGATTGTTGCCCACACTTTGATTATTGTTCTAATGGGCTGTTCCTTGATGTCAAACTAAATTTGACTAGCCCTCAAACAAGGGCTGGTTACTTCGGTGATGACATTTATATATTTATGGCAAGCTGAAAACTGTGTAAAAATCCATCCTTATTATGGTTTCCAGCAATGTAATGAAGGTAAAAAAAAAAGTGTTTTTAATAAGAAGTCCAGAGAGGTGGAGCAGGAGAAAAATTGTTTTTGTTTGTGTACTTTAGTTTATTTAATGTTGCTCTTCATCATCAATGGCCATTCATCGACACACGCAAGGTTACATTATCACTCAAGGTTATATTAAAACTAGTCATAAATATATATATATACACACTCAGGACTCCGGTTGGGCCAATTTAGTGAAATCAATTGTGCCACTGTAGTTGTAGTTGAACTATCTAACTATCAGAAAATCTAACTATCAGAAAGAGTCTGGTGATAGCAGAAGCCTATACTATATTGTATAAAAGTGGTATGTTCACAGATGGAACACTCACTCCCCAGTTCAAAACTGCACCAGGAAACAATGGATCAAGAAATATGTTGTACAAAGTTTCTGTGTTTCAGCATTTGCACACAAACCTAAAATATCAGTATCACAGTGGATAAAGCTAGATTCACTATCTGCCAACCTATTGGACGAATCAAAATTCATCTATTAAGAGTGCGATTGAAAGTTTTACAACTGTAAAGTTTTATGATGGAGGAATAATAATCCTGGGTTTTTTCATGGTTTGTTTCTAGGTCCCTTCATTCCAGTAAGGGAAACCATATTTCAATGAACATTTAGAGAATTATGTGCTTCCACATTTGTGGCAACATTTCGCGAAAGGTCGTTTCCTCTTTCAGCAAGACAATACCTTGTGAAAAAAAATTCTTGACCTCAAACCTATCCAACAACTAGGTGACTAATTGTTATGCTGTGTGCCAGCCAGTGCTCTACCATACTAATGGCCTTGTGACTGAATAGAAACAAATCCCAGAGGTCGAAAATCAAGTGGAAAGCCTTCCCAGAAGCTGTTAAAGCGGCAATAGGGGACCAAACCCCCATTAACTCAATGGGTTTATAGATGTAGGGATAATAATGGCACAGTAAAAAAATTGATTGTTTCAACACAAGCCTGATTTACTTTACGTAGGTTGTAGGTTTGGGATTTCAAATGTATATAATGTGCTAAGGTATCTAATCAAATGTACTAATCAAATGTATTTTATCCAGACTATGTTGGGTTATAACCCTTACCAATATAATTTTTTTTATAAACCTTATCCTTGAGTGCCACTCAGAATGTGATGGGACCAACCCACCGCTATAATCATACTTTAGATCTAATATTAACATTTGGTATTAATATATATAACCTTGACGTTTTCCCACAAAGTAATTTGATTTCAGAACACTATCTTTTAATATTTTAGCTATCTCTAATAAATAAAATCCATCTGCCTCATTATCACACCAAGCACACTATTACATCTGCTACTCCAGCTGCGTTTATTAAAAACCTACCAGACTTAAAATTTAATACGCCTATGGAGATCAATCATCTTGAGTGTGTAAATGACTTTCTTTAATGATACGATAGAAAACATTAGGCATGAATCTCAAAGCTCATCACATCACCAAACTATTCAGCAACCTTCCAGATGCAGCACTAGTGAAGACATCTGTTTAATTAGCTGTAAATCAAGATTAGAATCTTTTACCCCAATTACTAATACTGGACTATCCACACTGATCAGCTCGTCTAAGTCATCAACATGTTTATTAGATCTACACGTTTACTCAAAGAAGTGATACCTAGTATTATAGAGAAACTGTTAGTTATTTTTAATTCATCCCTTACCTTTGGTTATGTGCCCAAATCCTTTAAGTCTGCCGTTATCAAGCC
This sequence comes from Ancistrus triradiatus, assembly GCA_025084515.1. Lineage (NCBI taxonomy): Eukaryota > Metazoa > Chordata > Actinopteri > Siluriformes > Loricariidae > Ancistrus > Ancistrus triradiatus. Next base: position 69,412 of record JAJAGP010002378.1, on the reverse strand, counting down.
ACTGATTAAAAAAGCCAATCTTGACCCTTGTGTGATATCTAATTATAGACCAATTTCAAATCTACCGTTTTGCTCCAAAATCTTAGAAAAAGCCGTCTATCAGCCAAACCAAATGACAGCCTTACAGTCAACAAAATTGAGGACTGTGTAAAGGAAATAAAAGATTGGATGTTATTTAATTTTCTCTTACTTAACTCAGATAAAACTGAGGTTCTATTAGTGGGACCCAAGGCTGTGAGAGACAGGTTGGCAACATCTATCCTAAATTTAGATGGCTGTTCAGTATTGCCCAGTCCGACTGTAAAAAACTTAGGTGTCACATTTGATTCAGATCTCTCCTTTGATGAGCACATTAGCAACATCACTCGAATTGCTTTCTTTCAATTATGTAATATCGCTAAACTTCGAAATATCTTCTCTCTTTTAATGATGTGGAGAAACTGGTTCATGCGTTTGTAACTTCAAGGCCGGATTACTGTAACGCCTTACTTACTGGATGCTCTAGTAAATCTATAAATAAACTTCAAATTAGTTCAAAGATGCAGTCCGCCCAAGTTGCTTTGCTAACTCAAACTAGAAAATTTGAAATCATACCACTCTCTGTTCAATCACTACACTGGTCACCAGTTAAAATTCCGCATTGATTACAAAATACTTCTTTCTAACATTCGAGTTCGAGACTCAAACACTCTCCAACTTTTTAAGTCCTAGGTCTAAAAACATACCTATTTAAGCAGGCTATTGACCTAGATTTAGACCAGATGCAATGGCCTTGGGTCACTTGGGTCACTGGGGCCAGAAGTCCTGGAGTCATGTCTGGCCTGTTCTGCGTGTCACATGCCTTGTCCGTGTTGCCGGGAGTGTCCGTGTGTGGAGGTCCTGGCTGAGAGCCTGTGCTTCATTCCTCTTGGAATCTTGTAACTAGTGCAATCCTTGCCTAGACTAAGGCAGAGCTGGGGGGTCATAGAACTCCAAAGAGTCCTTATGGTGATCAGAGACGTTGGGTTGCTGTCTTCTGCCTCCCATGGGGTTGATGATGTCCTCATGTAATCCCCCTCGTGGCGTTGTGTTTACTTTCCCGATTCTATTCTCCTCTTTCTACTTATGCTGCTATAGCTAATGCTGCCGGGGTCCCTCATGCTACACATGGCCATCAGTGATGGTTTAATAGACCAATGGGTGCTTTTAATAATCATACTAATTTACATTTCCTGTTTTCTGTCTGAAGCTGTTGATTCCTGTTGCCCACTGGTCCCACCACATGATTCTTCTTCCGCTTCAGCTTCCGCTCAGCAGGCTGTTTCCCCTTCACCTCCGGTCCCATCATGCCAGGGCCGCACCGGGGGCGGTGGCTCTCTCCCTCCTCTGGTTGGCTGGGGCTCTCAACGGAACAGCGACGGGAAGGCGCTGCCAAGGACTTTAAAAAATTAAACTCATCACGTCCTGGAGTGAACTCCTGTGTAATCGGATTACTTTAATGCAATGCCAATGTTGCACTCTTTTACATTTTATTTGAAATATCACTCCAAGACTTATTAGTTTTTAAATGAATTAGTTTCATTCTTAATGTATTACATCTATGCGCCAATGAGTTTGGGTCCCTTTTTGAGTCTTGGTTCTCCCAAGGTTTCTTCCTCAAACACTTAAATGAATTAGTTTTCATTCTTAATGTATATCTATGCCGCCCAATGAGGTGGGTCCCTTTTGATCTTTTGTTCTCCCCAAGGTTCTTCTGTCATGAAGCCCATTTTTTTCCTTGCCACTGTTGCCCTAGGGCGTGCTCAATTTGGATTGGACGTAATATATTAGGAAATAATTAGAAATTGGTACGTTGCTGCCCCTTTGAGACAATGGTCCTATTGTAAAAAGCGGTCTATATTAAGTAATCTGACGTTGAACTTGACAGTGCAAGCAGCGTGTAACAGTGGCTTATCCAGTAAACATCGTTAACAAATGTGCTGTTAAAATTATACTAACTCGCACCGACGCTGCTGAGAGGTTGTTACCCCACAGTAAATTGGATTACTACATTGCAATGCCCCCTCTCCCCCCACCCCGCCGGCGCCCCCCTTCCGGCCAGGGAAGAGGCCCACAAAGAAGAGACGGGAGCACTAAGGTGTTACCGAGGCGGGATCACCTATTCCAATCGGTGTTTCAGTCGTGCATGGCACAGCGTTCACCCACGGTTGGCCAGGTCCGCATGATATTAAAATTGCGTATTTTGGCCTCGTATTATTTTTACTTTATATTAACTTAAGGCCGGACAGAGGTTTTTTTCCTCCGCTGGATCTGGCAACCCCCCCGGAATTAAACATTCCGGACGCCGAATACAAGAAACAGAAATATATACTATCGAACACTTTGGCTAGACTCTACACCACAGTATATAAACAAGGACAATGAATGACTTTTATTAGTTAATATTAAAATTTGAAGTTTATGTCACATATTTCTTATGAGATTGTTGACTGGTTGCAAAGTAGAAAGATTACTACCTGAGTCATATAAACCCGGAGCTCCCTCATTATTGATTACTCAAGTAACATGTATACTCTCATTTATAGTGAAGGGTATCTCAAGTATGATGCCACTGACATTTAAAACTTTAAAAATCAGAGTCAAGACTGATCATTTATGGATTATACCTACAGTGGTGCTTGAAAATTTTGCGAACCCCTTTAGAATTTTTCTATTTTCTGCATTAAATATTACCTAAAACTTCATCAGATTGTGTTTACAAATGGGAGGAAATTCAAGACATTGTTACCCTCCCCAGGAGTGGGTCGACCAACAAATGATTACTCCAAAGAGCAAGGCATGAATAGTTGGCGAGGTCACAAAGGACCCCAGGGTAACTTCCAAGCAACTGAAGTCCTCTCTCACATTAGCTAATGTTAATATTCATGAGTCCACCATCAGAAGAACACTGAACAACAATGGTGTGCATGGCTGGGTTGGAAGGAAAAAGCCACTGCTCTCTATAAAGAACATTGCTGCTCATCTGCAGTTTGCTAAAGATCACATGGACAAGCCAGAAGGCTATTGGAAAAATGTTTTGTGGATGGATGAGACCAAAATAGAACTTTTTGGTTTAAAAGAAAAGCGTTATGTTTGGAGAAAGAAAAACACTGCATTCCAGCATAAGAACCTCATGGTTTGGGCCTGTTTTGCTGCATCTGGGCCAGGAAGGCTTGCCATAATTGATAGAACGATGAATTCTGAATTATATCAGAGAATTCTAAAGAAAATATCAGGACATCTGCCCATGAACTGAATCTCAAGAGAAGGTGGGTCATGCAGCAAGACAACGACCCTAAGCACACAAGTCGTTCTATCAAAGAATGGTTAAAGAAAAATAAAGTTAATGTTTTGGAATGGCCAAGTCAAAGTCCTGACCTTAATCCAATTGAAATATTGTGGAATGACCGGAAGCGAGCAGTTAAGTGAAGGAAACCCACCAACATCCCAGAGCTGAAGCTGTTCTGTAGTACGGAGGAATGGGCTAAAATTCCTCCAAGCCGGTGTGCAGGAACTGATCAACAGTTACAAGAAACGTTTAGCTGCAGTTATCGTGCTGCACAGGGGGGTCACACCAGATACTGAAAGCAAAGGTTCACATACTTTTGCCCCTCATTAATATTGGATCATTTTCCTCAATAAATAAATGACCAAGTATAATATTTTTGTCTCATTTGTTTAACTGGGTTCTCTTTATCTACTTTTTGTGTGAAAATCTGATGACGTTTTAGTTCATATTTATGCAGAAATATAGAGAATTCTAAAGGGTTCACAAACTTTCAAGCAGCACTGTATGTCAATGAGAGATACTTGAAGATTGCAATCACATTTCTACACCATATACCTCTGTGCCTAAAAAGGGATTAGAAAGCCTCACAAAACAGTTAGCTGTTGCTTAATGGCAGGACTGCAAACGAAAGATATACATGCATATAGAAGCTATGCATACCAACAGAGCCTGTGCCCAGCATTATTTTTGTGGTTAGCATCTTCTATTGTCTCTAGCATTAGCATACTACCCAGCCTCGCTCCAAACCTTTCCAATACTTGCCCTAATAAAGACAGACCCATCAGTAAGCGTACACAAGTAGCTACAGCAGTAACATATCAATGGTTTCCAGTGTAGTGGTTTTCAATTACCTAGTGATAATGCAACGGCAACCATTCACAAACAGCTATATGGTATATTGTTCAGGCTGCTGAAAGGTGTTATCCATTTTGCCTGCACAATAAGAAGAAACTCATAACTTTCTTTGGTACTGTCTTTGAATGCTACAGTTTTCTTGTTGGTGTGAACTGACAAGCCTGAAATGAGAAGAACAAGAAAGCATTTGGAGAATGCAGCCAAACATGAAAGAGACGAAAAGACAGTATATGCCTCACTTTCCCTTTAAAGTTTATTTCATGGAAAAGAAAAGCCAAATCTCATGAAGTCATCTGCAAGCTGCTGTATATCAACTTTATAGTTACATAACATAAATAAGACAAAATAAGTGTAAGCAATGCATGTGAACCACTGATTACATTTGGAGCAGAACAGTGGCACAAGTAGTTAGTGAGGCTGCTGCACGGCTGCAGATCCCTGGTCTAATCCTGACCTCAGACTGCTTTTGTGGAGCTTGCATGTTGCCAGTATGGGTTTTCTTCAGGTCCTCCAATTTCCTCCACCATTCCAAATAAATGTGTTGAGTTAACTTGTCTTTCTAACTTGCCCTAGTGTGAATGTCTGTGATTAGTGTTTGTTATATCTTTGCTCCTGTCATGAATAGCCATTGATGCTGATGTGTCGTTAAATAAGTAAAACTACAGTTGGGAGTACAACCTTTCTGTGAGATGATTACACTGACCTTATAAGTACAACCCCAAATCAGAAAAAGTTGAAACAATATGGAAAATGTAATTAAAAACACCTGCTGTGTTCTTTACATTTCCTTTGACTTTCTTTACATTTCCTTTGGTATTTCATTGTAGACAGCATAAACCCAAGATACTTTTTTAGTTTTTTTGTGGTCAACTTAATTTCATTTGCTAATGATCATCCATTTCAGGCCTGCAGTACATTCCAAAAAAGTTGAGACACGGACAATTTAGGGCTAGTAATGAGGTAAAAAAAACTAAATAGTAATGTGATTTCAAACAGGTAATATCAACAGGTGATTATAGTCATGATTTGGTAAATGCAATGGAACAAATGGAAGGAGCACTGCATATATAGTCCCAACTTTTTCTGATTCGGGGTTGTAGTATTCAACACTGAAACGAACATAAAATTATCCAAATGTATGAATATTAACGAATCTAGAATTTGAGGATGGCTTGGTGCCTTGTCCAAGGTGTACCTCCCTATACACCCAGTGAATTCCGAGTTAGGCCCTCCTTATGATCCTAACCAGGATAAACAGATGTCAAACAAATTGCCTATAGTTGTCACACTGGAACACAAGTGGGATTTACACACTGAAAATATAAATTGTTTAGGGTTCTTCAGCATGTATCTTAAGAAATTCCTGACTGTAAAACCCTTAGCAACCTTCAAGTGATCCTTTTACTTGACACCAGAGGGCACCATAAATCTTATATCACTGATCTAATACAATGACAAAACTATCCTCACAGAAGCATACTTAAGTGCCAAACTAAAAACAGAAATCATTTTGAGGATTTACTGACATTGATTCATGTGTACCGCATCATAAGCACAGTGCTATCGGATTTGGCATTTTAATTCATTTAATTCAAAACAGCACAAAGTAAAGATGGCAGCAATCTCCAGAGGAATATTTGGAAACCATCCTAAATATACCGTTAATGTCACATCATACCAGCTGCTGCAAAGAGGCACCCCTGGTCTACATATGCTACCACAGATGCAGATAGACCCAAAGGAACTTGGAATCTAGAAAGGTGGAAGCCCTTGACGAAGCGGAACACAGACATTGATGAACAGAAGGCACTGAAACTCAGTCTTGATGGGACATTGCTAATGTAGAGCATCAGAAACCCAAACAAGCCTAAACTCAACCCGATGCCTGCATAGATCGATGGAAATTCAGTGCCTTAGACACAGACATGAGCCAGGAACTCCTGCCCTGTGGAATGAAGACATTAATTAAGATCTCCTGCCCAGCATAACAGGCTGGTCTTGCTCTTAAAGGAGCGACTTGCACCCTGCAGTACTGATGCACAATATGACCAATACAGAAAACTGACCTTGCTAGAGGCAGGAGGATAAATTTGGAACACATACTTTGCAGTTACGTTGAATAGCTCATTAGGAAGCACACCCAATTTGCTGACTGCAGCTCATCTTATACAATGCACAATTCGTCAGTCCTCCAACCCCATCCTGCAATGGAAACCACCACAGGACACTTGAGATTTGTAAGCTCCTGGAGCGGTAGAACACATGCACATATTCACTATACCCATTCATAACTGCAGGGTCATTATGGCCATTACCAGTGGCACCACAGACAAATACAACTTCTGGACTTCCAGGGGCCATAGTCTAAGTATTCTAAGAATACTCTTAGAGAGCTCCTAACTTAGCTTAAACACTCCTGGCTAGGACTTTTATCTTAACAGCAATTTAACATTAAACAGTAATTAACTCTCTAAGCTTAACAGCTTGGAAGCAATCTGAGAGAAACTCTATGCAAGGAGAAGCCAAAGAATGCGGGGTTGACCGAGTTGCTAGGTATGATGCAGTCTATTGAAGACTGTGATTGGTTGACTCTCTCTCTCTCACACACACACACAGAAACACACTCTTAGATCGGGAAATACTGTATAGCCTATTATAGGCCTTTGAAATGACAGGCATAGGCTATTTTTGCTACACACTTGTGTTTTTTGCTTTATTTATTGACAGTTTATTTACCATGCTGGTAACTTTTGTAGCCTACTATTGGATAGCCCGCAGCTCTGCTCTTTTCAGTTGATTGCTGCTGTGTGTAATATATTTAACTGGTGGTTTGTTGAGTTCGATAGGAGATTTGAGCGCATCTCTAATAAGGTCAAGCACAAACATTATTCCTGCAAGATGTTATAGGTGCAGTGGTGCTTAAAAGTTTGTGAACCCTTTAGAATTCTCTATATTTCTGCATAAATATGACCTAAAACATCATCAGATGTTCACACAAGTCCTAAAAGTATATAAAAAGAACCCAGTTAAACAAATGATACAAAAATGTTATACTTGGTCATTTATTTATTGAGGAAAATGATCCAATATTACATATTAATGAGGGGCAAAAGTATGTGAACCTTTGCTTTCAGTATCTGGTGTGACCCCCCTGTGCAGCAATAACTGCAACTAAATGTTTTCTGTAACTGTTGATCAGTCCTGCAAACCGGCTTGGAGGGATACAGCTTCAACTCTGAAAACTGTAGCATTCAAAGACAGTACCAAAGAAAGTTATGAGTTGCTTCTTATTGTGCAGGCAAAATGGATAACACCTTTCAGCAGCCTGAACAATATACCATAATATACCATTTGTGAATGGTTTCTGTTGCATTATCACTAGGTAATTGAAAACCACTACACTGGAAACCATTGATATGTTACTGCTGTAGCTATTTGTGTACGCTTTATGATGGGTCTGTCTTTATTAGGGCAAGTATTGGAAAGGTTTGGAGCGAGGCTGGGTAGTATGCTAATGCTAGAGACAATAGAAGATGCTAACCACAAAAATAATGCTGGGCACAGGCTCTGTTGGTATGCATAGCTTCTATATGCATGTATATCTTTCGTTTGCAGTCCTGCCATTAAGCAACATCTAACTGTTTTGTGAGGCTTTCTAATCCCTTTTTAGGCACAGAGGTATATGGTGTAGAAATGTGATTGCAATCTTCAAGTATCTCTCACTGACATACAGTGGTGCTTGAAAGTTTGTGAACCCTTTAGAATTTTCTATATTTCTGCATAAATATGAACTAAAACATCATCAGAGTTTCACAGAAGTCCTAAAAGTAGATAAAAAGAACCCAGTTAAACAAATGAGACAAAAATATTATACTTGGTCATTTATTTATTGAGGAAAATGATCCAATATTACAAATTAGTGAGGGGCAAAAGTATGTGAACCTTTGCTTTCAGTATCTGGTGTGACCCCCCTGTGTAGCAATAACTGCAGCTAAATGTTTTCTGTAACTGTTGATCAGTTCTGCAAACCGGCTTGGAGGGATACAGCTTCAACTCTGGGATGTTGGTGGGTTTCCTCACATTAACCGCTCGCTTCAGGTCCTTCCACAACATCTCGATTGGATTAAGGTCAGAACTTTGACTTGGCCATTCCAAAGCATAAACTTTATTCTTCTTTAACCATTCTTTGGTAGAACGACTTGTGTGCTTAGGGTTGTTGTCTTGCTGCATGACCCACCTTCTCTTGAGATTCAGTCCTTGGACAGATGTCCTGACAGTTCCCTTTAGAATTTTATAATATAATTCAGAATTCCTTCTTCCATCAATGATGGCAAGCCATCCTGGCCCAGATGCTGCAAAACAGGACCAAACCATGATACTACCACCACCATGTTTCACAGATGGGATAAGGTTCTTATGCTGGAATGCAGTGTTTTAATATCTTTAAACATAACGCTTTTCTTTTAAACCAAAAAGTTCTATTTGGGTCTCATCCATCCACAAAACATTCTTCCAATAGCCTTCTGGCTTGTTCACGTGATCTTTAGCAAACTGCAGATGAGCAGCAATGTTCTTACTGGAGAGCAGTGGCTTTCTCCTTACAACCCTGCCAAGCACACCATTGTTGTTCAGTGTTCTTCTGATGGTGGCTCATGAACATTAACATTAGCCAATGTGAGAGAGGCCTTCAGTTGCTTAGAAGTTACCCTGGGGTCCTTTGTGACCTCGCCAACTATTACATGCCTTGCTCTTGGAGTGCTCTTTGTTGGTCGACCACTCCTGGGGAGGGTAACAATGGTCTTGAATTTCCTCCATTTGTACACAATCTGTCTGGCTGTGGATTGGTGGAGTGCAAACCATTTAGAGATGGTTTTGTAACCTTTTCCAGCCTGATGAGCATCAACAACTCTTTTTCTTTCTGAGGTCCTCAGAAATCTCCTTTGTTTGTGCCATGATACACTAACACAAACATGTATTGTGAAGAGCAGAATTTGATAGATCCCTGTCATTTAAAAAAAACAGGGTGCCCACTCACACCTGATTATCATCCCATTGATGGAAAACAACTGACAAATTCAAATTCAATGCTAATCCTAGAGGTTCACCTACTTTTGCCACTCACTAATATGTAATATTGGATCATTTTCCTCTATAAATAACTGACCAAGTATAATATATTTGCCTCATTTGTTTAACTGGGTTCTATTTATCTGGGTTCTAAATCTTATTATGTTTTAGATCATATTTATGCAGAGTTATAGAAAACTAAAGGGTTCACAAACTTTCAAGCACCACTGTAGCATTTGATTAATTCACTCTTATTCAGTGTATGAAGAACATTTATTCTGCCTTGTCCTCTTTAATCCTTGTTCTCCTCTACTTAAGAGAACTCCTAAGATCTTCTAAGATCCTTTATGAATAACTTTTATCTTTACTAGGATCTACTCCTAACTTTCAGAGGGAAAGAGGTTTTCTTAGAATTTTGTCACTAGGAGCTACTCCCAGCACTAAGAATCTTTTTACAAATACAGCCCCTGGTGTCAGGGAAACTGTTTTGGAATTTGGGTGCCATACATACAGTGGACTTAACAGGTCAGGAACCAAGCATAACTCAGTAACTGACAGACAGACCTTACCTCACCAGAAGCAGGATACGTACCAGGCTGGCTCAGTAGGTAAACAATTGTTACCATTCTGACCTTCCCCAGGTTCATATTCCGTCTCTGGCAAGGTGAGATCCTTTTCTGTCATTGGGGGCAACCCTGGTCTGTGTCAGCCCAGAAGCACTGGAAATGTGGGAGCCTCTGGTAACTTGGAACACATACAGTGGGGCAAAAAAGTATTTTGTCAGTCACTGATTGTGGAAGTTCTCCTACTTAGAAAGATGAGAGAGGTCTGTAATTTTCATCACAGGTACACTTCAACTATGAGAGACAAAATGAAAAAAAAAATCCAGGAAATCACATTGTAGGATTTTTAAAGAATTTAATGAAATTGTAAATCATGTTGGAAAATAATTATTTGGTCACCCACAAACAAGCAAGATTTCTTGAGCTCACAGACCTGTAACTTCTTCTTGAATTTCTTGAAATTCTAGTTCGTCCACTCGTTACCTGTATTAATGGCACCTGTTTGACCTCGTTATCTGTATAAAAAACACCTGTCCACAGCCTCAAACAGTCAGACTCCAAACTCAACCATGGCCAAGACCAAAGAGCTGTTGAAGGACACCAGGAAGAAAATTGTAGACCTGCACCAGGCTGGGAAGAGTGAATCTACAATAGGCAAGCAGGTTGGTATGAATAAATCAACTGTGGGAGCAATTGTAAGAAAATGGAAGACCTACAAGACCATTGATAATCTCCCTCAATCTGGGGCCCTACGCAAGATCTCATCCCATGGGGTCAAAATGATCATGAGAACGGTGAGCAAAAATCTCAGAACTACACGGAGGGACCTGATGAATGACCTACAGAGAGTTGGGACCAAAGTAACAAAGGCTACCATCAGTAACACAGTACGCCGAGAGGGACTCAGATCCTGCAGTGCCAGGCGTGTCCCCTGCTTAAGCCAGTACATGTCCAGGCCCGTCTGAAGTTTGTCAGAGAGCATATGGATGATCCAGAAGAGGATTCGAAGAATATCATGAGGTCAGATGAAATCAAAATAGAAATTTTTGGTAAAAACTCAACTCGTCGTGTTTGGAGGAAGAAGAATGTTGAGTTGCACCATACCTACTGTGAAACATGGGGGTGGAAACATCATGCATTAGGGCTGTTTTTCTGCAAAGGGGACAGGACGACTGATCCGTGTTACGGGAAGAATGAACGGGGCCATGTATTTTAAGATTTTAAGCCAAAGCCTCCTTCCATCAGTGAGAGCATTGAAGATGGAACGTGGCTGGGTCTTCCAGCATGACAATGATCCCAAACACACCGCTCGGGCAACGAAGGAGTGGCTAAGTAAAAAGCATTTCAAGGTCCTGGAGTGGCCTAGTCAGTCTCCAGACCTCAATCCCATAAAATATTTGTGGAGGGAGTTGAAAGTCTTTGTTGCCCAGCGACAGCCCCAAAACATCACTGCTCTAGAGGAGATCTGCATGGAGGAATGGGCCAAAATATCAGCTACAGTGTGTGCAAACCTGGTGAAGACTTACAGGAAACGTTTGACCTCTGTCATTGCCAACAAAGGTTATGTTACAAAGTATTGAGTTGAACTTTTGTTATGACCAAATACTTATTTTCCACCATAATTTACAATAAAAAATCCTACAATGGAATTTCCTGGATTTTTTTTTTTTCCCATTTTGTCTCTCATAGTTGAAGTGTACCCTATAATGAAAATTACAGACCTCTCTCATCTTTCTAAGTAGGAGAACTTACACAATCAGTGGCTGACTAAATACTTTTTTTTTGCCCCACTGTATAGTGTTGATTGTGAACTCTTTAGAATTTTCTATATTTCTGCATAAATATGACCTATGAATCCTTTGTGGTCTATTTCGGCTTGCTTTATGGATGAGACAAATCATACAGTAACAGACGAGCAGAGAATGGACTCAATGCTAGTTCTGTGGAACTGTATCAACAGTTTCTGTTGAAGACCGTACTTCCTCAATCGATATAGGAAGTACAGGAAGTATTTAAAAGCTGAAAGTCAACAAAACATGCAATTTACACAGGGTCTTACAACAGTACGTACGTAAAAATTGTGCATACTCAACCTAGAGGCATAAATAAATATTAATAAATAAATAGCCTCTAATTATAGTAACTATGGCCCATGCATGGAGCCATACACAATATTTTGATATTGCAAGAACTGGCGGCACCATGTGGATAGTGAATTACTGCTAAATGCTCAGGTCACTTCATCAAATTAGTCTGCTCCATAATAACTGCATATAACTACTTTATCCTTTATCCTGCAAGGTTTTATTTAAAAAAAAAAACTATTGTTAAAACTGTTTTTTGTGCACACAACATCTGCTGTTTTTGTGCTCACACTTTCACTCTGGAATCCTGGCAAAGTTTTATAAAATCCCCAGTAATACACTGGGAGGGAAAGTAATGGATGGAAATAAAAATGTCTATGCTATGGCTATGACAGTAAACTGAATTGATCATATGCTTCACCTATTTCAAAAACTACCAGCCACTACTGAAAACTACATGGGCAAAATTTTGTGGACACCCCTGCTATTAGCTCTGCTAGTTCAGCAACACTCATTTGTAAAACATTCATAATATAAAACATACATTTCAGGATTCTCCATAGACAAACAGTGGCAGTAGAATGGGTTGCATTGAATACCCCAGTGACTCTCAACATGACTTCCACATTTATAGGTTTGCGCTTCCAACAAGTCAGTTCATTAACTTTCTGCTCTCCTGTCCCTACATTTACATTTACAGCATTTAGCAGACGCCCTTATCCAGAGCGACTTACAATCCAAGCAATTGTGGGTTAAGGGCCTTGCTCAAGGACCCAACAGTGGCAGCTTGGCTGAGGTGGGATTTGAACCCTGGACCTTCTGGTTCATAGTCCTGTACCTTAACCACTAGGCCATCACAGTCCCAAAGTTGGATTCCCTCTGCATTTACATTTACATTTACAGCATTTAGCAGACGCCCTTATCCAGAGTGACTTACAATTGGTACAATCTTACAATCCAACCAATTGTGGGTTAAGGGCCTTGCTCAAGGACCCAATAGTGGCAGCTTGGCAGAGGTGGGATTTGAACCCTGGTCCATAGTCCAGTCCCACCACAGTCCCACTCTAGGGCTGCTGTCCCTAGAGTATTGGTTTGCCAACTTTGATTGAGAACTTGGCCGGCCTGCACAGAACCTTGACCTCATCTCTATCAGACACCTTGAAAATGCACTGGAATACCAAAAGTGAGACAGGGCTTTATGTTCTAACATCAAAAGCTGACCTCACAGTAATGTTCCATCTATTGAAAAACTCTCCAAGAAGAACAAAGGCTGTTGTAGCAGCAAAGGGCAAACTCCTGTCTACATGTCTACAAACTTTAGACCATATAGTGTGTATTTAAATTCTATGAGGTAATTTGCATTGACCATTTATGGATATTTGTGGGAGATAAATGCACACATTTTCAAAGTGAAAGTCAAGGTTTTTACAACAGAAGACTCAAAGTCTCAAAGCAGCTTTACTAAAATATAGGCCCACAGCCCAACGAAGCAAGCTTATGGCGGGAGTGGCATGGAAAAGCTCCCTAAATGTGACGAGGAAGAAACCTTGTGAGGATCAAGACAAAACAATTATTTTTTTGTTGTTTTCTTTTTTTATCCAAGCAAAGTTTAAAAATGTGTTCCATATGTGTACACACGTTTACAACAGATTTGTACTAAGATAATAACGCAACTGAATACGAACTTTTAAGACGGTTTTAATTTTTTCATACCATGATGTAATTCATCCACAACCTTTTGTAGGGGTTTAGATTGCCACTAGGGGGCAGTCTGTTCCTGCCCAGGCTGCTGAAATGAAAGGGCATGAATTATAGGGGGAAAGTAACGTAATGACGGTCTGCCTCTGGTTTCAGTAATTGATCTGCGGAACTGGAGCTGCAGTCCTTCATCCTGAGTAGCCTTTTAACTTGGAAAGTGAGGACCAAGCAGATTTAGTCGATGGCGTAAGCTCAGAAGAGATCGCGTTAGTTGGTCTGTCCAATTTACTGGTTTAACAGATGCTTGTTGTTGGAACATCATGGTATGCCATAAAAATATCTTTCCTGTCCTGGTGCTGATGCGCTGCGGGAGATCCGTCCGTCCTGCACTGCTCACCTAAACCGTAAGTAACCTGAAAACCTCAAACTAAATAAACTGCAGAATTAAATAATCGCAGAATTATCAAACTGATCGACTTCAAGTCACCCATCCTATGAATAAATCCGTTTTTATGATTACATCATCATTATCCAGCGATTCTGTTCTGCTCCGTTACATTGTACAGATGCGCAGGGACCTGGTCATGGACTGTTTCCTGAGAACATTCAGATTGGGGTTAGGACGTGTCTTAAATCCTTGTCTTGAACCCGGTCTGGTTTATCTAAATGGTTGGGGACGTCAGACTGATTATTACAAATGACTGCGGTTCTTGCGCAGTTCATATTTCTGCTTCACCTTGGCATGAAGTGCCTATGTGAAATCCCATTGAGACGAAGTAAAACGAAATTCCACAATGATGAGATTGTTCCAAATGTTTTATCAGATTTCATACAAACTCAAAACTAGTGATGGTCAACACAGCTCTCCAATTAAAACAACTAGTTGGAACTGTCAGAACAGATAAATGTGCTAGAACTTGAATTAAAATATTCAAGCTGTAAGAATGTAGTTGTATATACAGTAGAGGCCAAAAGTCCAAGACCATTAGTTTAATGTTACTTCAGTATTTTGCATTTTTCTACTATCTAGTACAATGTGTTTTTTTTATTGGAAATTATGTACAATTATCAGGATAACAAATTGAGCGTAAAGTTGAATAAAAATACATACATTTTAGAATTTAATAGTATTTGATACGTTTCCTCTCTTGTTGTAAGGACAGTGTGCACTCGAGCTGACATGAACTCTACAAGTTCGCCATGAATTCTGATAATCAAGGTTATCCCAGCATGATTGTTTTTTAAAAAATACAATATTCCAAAGATTCACAATTTCCAAGAGCATCGTGTGGCATTACAGAATGCTTGGCTTTCCTGTCTTCAAGTGCCCCCCAAAAAGGCCTTGATGGGATTTTGGTCTGAGCATTCCCTGATCTTTTTTGGTCTTCAAGTAGTTTTTAAAAAGCTTTGACATGTGTTTTGGGTCATTACGAAAAATCCAAAGCAAAAGCCTTTTCACAAGTGGCCTCAGATTTTTGGCCCTCACTGTATGTCTAGTGGTTTGTTCATGATAAATATAAATTAGCATTTGGGTCAAATTTGGGTCTTATGCTGGAATGCGGTGTTTTAATATCTCCAAACATAACGCTTTTCTTTTAATCCCAAAAAGGTCTATTTTGGTCTCATCCATCCACAAAACATTCTTCCAGTAGCCTTCTGGCTTGTCCACGTGATCTTTAACAAACTGCAGATGAGCAGCAATGTTCTTTTGGAGAGCAGTGGCATTCTGCTTGCAACCCTGCTATGCACACCATTGTTCTTCTGATGGTGGACTCATGAACATTAGTCAATATGAGAGAGGCCTTCAGTTGCTTAGAGGTTACCCTGGGGTCCTTTGTGACCTCGCCAACTATTACACACCTTGCTCTTGGAGTGATCTTTGTTGGTCGACCACTCCTGGCGAGTGTAACAATGGTCTTGAATTCCCTCCATTTGTACACAATCTGTCTGACTGTGGATTGGTGGAGTCCAAACTCTTTAGAGATGAATTTGTAACCTTTTCCAGCCTGATGAGCACCAACAACTCTTTTTCATCTGGGGTTATTTATTCGCATTGCCATGATACACTTCCACAGAAACATGATGTTGTGAAAGAGCAGACTATGAAGTAGATCTCTTTTTCTTTTAAATAAAACAGGGGTGCCCACTCACACCTGATTTTGTCATCCCACTGATTGAAAAACACCTGACTTTATTTGACCTTCAAATTACTGCTAATCCCTAGAGGTTCACATTTTTGCCCACTCACTAATATAGTAAATTTTGGATCAGTTTCCTCAATAAAATAAATTCACCAAAGGTAATTAATTTTTGTCTTCATTTCTTTAACTGGATTTTCTGATCTACTTTTAGGACTTGTGTGAAAATCTGATGATGTTTTTTTAGGTCCTATATTATGCAGAAAATATAAAAATTTTAAAGTTTTTTTTCACAAACTTTCAAGCACCACTGTATATAATCCATTCACCTGCATTCAGTTTTTCTATAATCACAACCACCCTACTTTAAAATTACATGCCGAGCCCTGAGTTCAAACCCAGATCCGGAGGAGGAACTGCTGTTTCCAACAGTTTTACCTCTGAGTCACAGATGCTTCACATACAAAATGTATAAGAAATAAAGAAGTGCTTATGAGAAATCTTATTCAGCTTGAGTAAAGCAGCTTAAAGCCATAAAAATGAAGTACTCATGGTTTCTGGCCAGAACCAGTTCCATTATCAGTGATTACCAGTTCTCAATAAATATGGTGAGTTAGAATTGAAGTTTTTGCTAGAACTTCTTCAATAAGAACTATGTGAGATTGAGTCTATGATGACATCCAGCAAAACTGAATGCAGGTGGATGGATTATATGTTTATATCTAGAGCAAGATATCAGAAATATGAGCTGAGTAAGAACCGCAGTCATTTAATGCTCTAATCCCAATTTTAAATCTAGTAGGTCAGTTAACTAACCTGACTAATGCTTATTGAATATATTTACTTATTTAGTAGCTAATGTATTCATTCATTAATTCATTTATATACCGGTGCTTAGTAAAATTTAGGTTAATGGGGGCCAGGGTTTTAGAGATGCCAATTGGCCTAACAAATGTGGGTGGAAACTAGTGTACTTGGGTTGAGTCTGGGCTTGAACCCTGGTCGTTGGAGTTGTGAGTTCACAGCACTAACCACCGTACCGCCCTGGTTAAAATGCGTCACATGAAATATGACAGAATATAGACTGAACCCTCAGACTTTATGGTTACCATGCTCCACCTCCACCACCCTGCCTTAGTGACACAAACGACACACACTGTTATATTGCTAACACTATTCCATGCTCTATGTCATGCTCTATTGCAGCAAATCTAAATCATAGATAGCTAACTCACTTGGTAGAGCATTGGCCTCTTAAGGCCTTTTCACACCGAGTACGATTTTTATGCACGAAAAAAAACGGACGCGATTTTTAACGTAGTGGAACCTTCACACCAAGTCCGATGCGTTTTTTTGCCTAACACTCTGAAAACTCCCTGTCCGTGTTTGTTTTCTTTAATTTCCCTTCTCTTTAATATGTCACGGAGATTTCGCCATGTCTTTTTCACATCATCAACTTAAAAAAAACAAAGACACAAGTGAAGATTAGCGCAGGAAACTCATGTGCTCTGCTACTACCAGGATGAGCTGTTCTGCCTGACAACCGAGCTCTGATTGGTCGACCAGATTTTAACGCATCCCAACAACACAGAGGCTCCGATTAAATATTTTACACATCTGATTCTCTATATACATTGTTAGTCCCCTTTACTCAGTTCTTCAATGGTCAGGACCCCCACAGGACCACCACATTCTCAGCACTGCAGTGACACTGATGTGGTGGTGGTGTGTTAGTTTGTGTTGTGAAGGTATGAGTGGATCAGACAAAGCAGTGCTGCTGGAGTTTTTAAACCACTACTGGACTGAAAATATTCTACCCACCAAAAATGTCCAGCAACCAGCATCCTGTAGGCAGCATCCTGTGAGCACTGAGGAAGGATTAGAGGATGACTAACACAAACTGTACAACAACAGATGAGCCACTGTCTCTGACTTTACATCTACAAGGTGGAGCAATATGGTAGATGTGCCTAACAGAGAGCACAGTGAGTGAACACAGTGTTTAAAAACTCCAGCAGCACTGCTGTGTCTGATCCAATCATATCAGCACAACACACACTAGCACAGCACCACAACATTAGGGTCACTTTAATGCTGAGATTGATCCACCATCCAAAAAGTACCTGATCTGTGCAGGTCCTGTATGGGTCCTGACCAATAGAGAACAGAGTAAAGAGGACGAACAAAGTATTTAGAGAAACAGATGGACTACAGTCTGTAATTGTAGAACTACAAAGTGAATCTGAAAAAATGGACAGTCATTGTAGAAGGGCCTAATAAAGTGATTGGTGAGTGCAGCATTCTATCACATATGCTTCTGTGCTTGGGACATTAAGACCCTCTGTTTATCCCTATAGATCAAGAGTTGTGTCTTCATGGATACTGGCACCCTAGCCCAACAGGTGGAGAGTGTTGAGCGTAACATAGCATTCCTGCAAAAGGAACATCAAGTTCTCCTAAGTGGACTGCGACAGGAGATCCGTCACCTAAAGAAGCGATGTAATGGTCGGTCACTGTCTATCATATCACTGGCTGGTGTGTTTGTGAGATAAAATAACTAGATTTCATATGATAACAGATGTGCTTTCATACTGTTCATGTCTCTTTGACTTGTTTTTAATAGGCTGTTTGTATTTTCAGTCAACCTTGTCCCATGATTTGTTCAGTTTGTATGAAATGTGATGTAGCATGCCAATGCTGCAGAACCACATGATCTAACTTCTTTCTGCCTTTCCCCCTGCAGAGCTAAGTTGTGAGCTGAGCAAAAGGCCTCCTGGAAGACACAGAGAAGGTGTGATTAAACGTGCTAACTACTGTACATACTGCACCAACATATCTGTTCTTATACTGTACAGTAAGTGACTACGATAGGGGGCTGTGATTTTCAGTATATTTGGGAAAGATCTCCTTACATTCTTAGAACTAAAATAAACTTCACTGCCTGGTAGAACAATTCAAACTAATGTGTGCATCTCTTGTATGAAACGTTTGGATAAAAATAATCTTTAGTCCCCTGCAATTAAAGGAAATTTAAAGAGGTTTTAAATAATGCAACAAAATGTACTATTGTAACAGTTTCACTAAATTTAAATAACTAAATGCTAAGTGAAAATCAAAGTTAACAATCTAGCTCACTGGAAATCGAACATATGCAACTGGGAACATGACGTATGATTGCTTGAGATTGCGTGACGTATAATTGAATGAGATGGCATAATAATCAGAACGCATCATCCAACTCCACGATGCACATCGTCACAGTTTTTTTTTTTTCCTATCATGATGAGTCCTGTCACAAAGTACTGATTCAAGGAAAGTTGTTCAGTGTACAGCCTGTAGCTTTGATTATGTTGTGGAATTATTTTGACAACATTATGTGACATCACAACATTTATTTCCATCCAGTTTATTAAGAGTTGCGCTACCCGACACTAGGGGGTAGTGTTGACTCACTTTTCGGCCTGGGCACGCTTGGTGCGATCACGCATGTGCCAGCACTCATTTAGCGCTGATTACGTGATCAGCGACACCTGCTGTCTTGAGTATTTAAGAGCACGCTCCAGCCCAGTCAGGTGGCAGATCCTCTCAGTTCACATGAGGCAGACGTAAGTGAGACCTCACCCGTCTCGAACATCCCCTCGTATTGGTTTAGGGATAATTGTAGACTGATTTTGTAAGAATTACAGTCATTGTATGGTCAGGAGGCCGGAGGTGGCGTCAGGGCTTAGTTTGTTAGCGTAGGGACAGATCCTGCCACTAATCCTCTGCGTCCCCTGTTCCCGGTTCTCCCCGTTGCCCTTTACCGGTTACGTGCCCCTTCGGGCTTATTTAAAGCAACCCCCTTCTCTAACAGCGTATGCTCTAATATACGTGTAGCAAGATCCCGAGCAGAGCCAAGCAAGGCATGTCACAAGATTTCCTTGGCAGTGTGACGTGGAAGAAGAGAAGTTTCTTCTTGATGCGGGGGGAGGCACAAATTCCCCGATCTTTGATAGGAACACTGCGCTGTTTTTTTTTCAGTCTCACTCCTCTTCTTTCACCTCACGCTGCCGAGGCAGTCTTGTGACTCGTTTCCATCTGGAGCTAACTGCGATTGGGTCCTTAAAACAAGCATTTTTTATTTTTGCATGGTTTTATTTTTGCATGGTTTTTTATTGATGCGAACAGTAACAGAGTTACATTAAATATCGGCCAAGATCTTGTACTGATAACAGGAGAGTCGAACCACTCTGTAAAGTCTTCTTCAGCACATCTTAAAAACCTTCAGTGGGCTTAATGTCAGGACTTTATGATGGCAAAATCATGTTTGAAAATGATTCCCCATGCTCCAAGACAAACTATTTCACAATATGAGACTGATCAAACTTGCCATTATCATCCTGGAATATGCCTGTGAATACATTGATGGGTTATTCAGACTTTCATATACTCGAATGACTTAATTTTATTGCCACATAATGTTAGTGAGCTTAGACCTGACCAAATGAAACAACCCCAGATCATAACACTGCCACTTACACAGTGGGCACTATGCAAGAGCGATTTTTTTTGTTGCGTGCAAGCCATTTTTCCATATTCCAGTTTCTACGTGGCACAACAGGAGGTGTTATATCTAAAATCTGCCATTCTGTTAATGTTAAAATCACTTTATTCTAAAACTGTGCTTTTGTAACTACCTACTGAAGCCCAGTGGTGTTCTTCTGACATAGAGCTAAAGGCTTCAAAGTCATTGTAACGCGAGCTGGGTGGAAGTTAGGAGACAGACGCGAGCTGTGGATTTGACGAAGGATAGTTTTATTAACGATTTCTAACAGGCTAGAGTATTCAGGGAGCATGAATGGCATGAAACCTCGTTGCGAAGCGTCGTACTGAGCTTCGCACGCCGTTCTTAAAGGCGCAGGTAACGAGACTCAGGTGTGGCAATCAGTAGGCCGGAGAGGAGGAGCGCTGAAGCGTGCGAGCCTGGGAGGCCGGTCTGTCCGTGGGCGCGACAGTACCCCCCCTCGAAGGACCCGTGCAGCCGGGGGCCCCGGAGGAGCCGGAGGACGGGGGTCCCGAAGCGGAGCGACAAGGCCGGGCGCGCGGCCTGGGGGCCGGGCGATCAGGATGAGCCGCATGGAACTCCTGGACAAGGAGGGGGTCCAGGACGTCCTTCGCATGTACCCAACTGCGTTCTTCCGGGCCGTAGCCTTCCCAGTCCACCAGATATTGCAGTCCCATAGCCCGCCGACGAGAGTCCAGGAGTCGGCGAACCGTGAAGGTGGAGGAATCCCCCTGCCTAGACTGCGGGGGCTGGTCCGGCAGCGTTGTGTCAGCCAGCGGCCCCGGGATCCACGGTTTGAGGAGGGAGACGTGGAATGTCGGGCAGATCCTGAGATGAGATGGCAGATCTAAGCGGTAAGTCACATAATTGATACGTTTGATATTCTTATAGGGACCCGAAAACCGGGGTGCAAATTGGGTACTTCCCTGTGCGCGTTGAAGGTCCCGCATCGAGAGCCACACTCGATCCCCTGGTTGGAACGTAGGAGCAGGAAGCCGGCACCGATTCGCATGCCTTTGGTAGCGTCGGATTGCTCGCTCGATTCGCTGGTGTACCTGGCTCCATACCTCCTCACTGCGTTGGTGAGTACGTGTTTCACCGGGGTGGCCTGAGCAAGAAGAGACATGAGCCCATCTGATGAGATGGTCACGCAGGTCAGGTGGAACAAACGTCCTGCCTTGCGGACATTCCGCCGGGACGCGTGAGCGGGAGCAACTCGCGTCCAAATCCTGTTCGAAGTCCCACTGAACAGCACCGAGGACGCACGACGCTGGGAGAACGGGCTCGGAGGACTCCGGCCTGTCAGTAGCAGGATCAAGGTTCCGAGAAAGCGCATCTGCTTTGATGTTCTTGGACCCAGGCCGGTAAGTGATGGTAAACGAGAATCTGGCGAAGAATAGAGACCAGCGGGCTTGGCGAGCGTTCAGACGCCTAGCAGATCGCAGGTTTTACAAATTTTTGTGATCAGTGAGGACTGAAAACGGGTGCTTGGCGCCCTCCAGCCAGTGCCTCCATTCTTCCAAGGCCAGTTTTATAGCCAGTAGTTTGCGATCCCCCACATCGTAATTGCGTTCGGCAGGCGACAGCTTGTGAGAGTAGAATGCGATAGGATGGAGCTTAGGGGGGTTACCGAGGCGTTGTGATAAGACAGCCCCAACGCCTACCGACGAAGCGTCAACCTCCAGGACAAACGGCTGGTCTGGGTCAGGATGACCCAGTACTGGAGGTCTAGAGAAAGCGATTTTAAGCGTGACAAACGCTTGTTCTGCCTCCGGGGACCAACGGAGGGCGCTGGGAGCACCCCGTAGGAGCGACGTGAGGGGGGCTGTCAGACGACTGAAGTTTCTGATAAAGCGCCGGTAAAAGTTCGCAAAGCCCAGAAAGCGTTGTAAGTCTTTGATCCCTCTGGGTGAGGGCCAGGACAGGACAGCAGAAACTTTCGAGTCGTCCATGGCCACGCCAGCAGGGGAGATTACGTAACCTAGGTAACGGACGGACTGTGTGTGAAACTCGCACTTTTCGGCCTTTATCCTGAGATGATGGAAGTGCAGTCGCTCCAGAACTCTGCGAACATGGGTGGTGTGAGTAGCCAGGTCTGTGGAGAAAACCAGGATGTCATCCAAGTACACCAGTACGAACCGTCCCAGCATGTCCCGTAGCACATCATTTACGAATGCCAGCCCGAATGGCATGACTAGGTATTCGTAATGGCCCGAGCTGGTGCTGAACGCCGTCTTCCACTCATCCCCCTCTCTCACACGAATCAGGTTGTACGCGTTCCTGAGGTCTAGCTTAGTGAACCACTGGGCCTTGCGGAGCAATTCAAGTGCCGATGGGACCAGCGGGAGCGGGTAAGCGTACTTGCGCGTAATGGCGGTAATCGATGGTGGGTCGCAGGCCCGAGTCCTTCTTGGGGACGAAGAAGAATCCAGCTGACACTGGTGAGGTGGACGGACGGATGAAACCCAGGGCCAGATACTCCGTGATGTATTCCTGCATGGCGTTTTCCTCTGCCGGTGAAAGAGGGTACAGGCGCGCTTTTGGCAGCGGTGCGTTGGGTAGAAGGTCAATGGCGCAATCGTAACTGCAATGAGGAGGGAGATGCGCGGGGGCGCCTTCACCGAAAACAGATGCCAGATCCTGATATTCTTGTGGGACATTGCGAGGAAGGGGCAAAGGATCAGAAATAGGGAGCGAGCTGACTTGAACTACCGGACTGCGTAGGCAATGCAGCTGACATCCAGGGGACCAGCGTAGGATCTCCCGAGCGGACCATGAGATGACGGGGTCATGCAGACGAAGCCAGGGGAGGCCAAAGATTAGCTGGTGGGCCAGAGAGGCCACAGGGAATAGTTCGATGGATTCTTCGTGGATGGCGCTTGTACGAAGACATAGAGGAACCGTAATGCGTGAGAGACATCCAGTGCCCAGTGGTTTGCCGTCCGCTGTGGTGACTCGCCGGCCCACAGGAAGAGGAACACAGGGGATCTTCCACTTGGTGACGAGATGTTCAGCGATGAAGTTCCCCTGAGCTCCGGAGTCGATCATGGCTGTCAGCGAGAGATCAGCATCAGAGATATGCAGTTGAACAGACAGCGTAAAGGATGGAGTAACATCAATAGAACTCACCCGGGATGAGCGTGCCTTGGATAGGGCACGCTCAGTAGAAGATCCACGTGGGGGAGCGAGATCACAACTGGAGCGACGTTGATGGTCAGAGCCACAGTAACAACAAAGTCCTTGCTGAAAGCGGCGGCGGCGCTCTGCTGGAGAAAGATGCGCGTCAGCAACCTCCATGTCCTCCGCTGGTGGTGAAGCCTCCCGGACGGTGTGAAGAGGAGGAGAGCGCGGAGTAGCTGCGGGTCTGGTGTCCAAGAGTTGGTCCAGGCGAATGGCCAACGTGATGAGATCCTCCAGGGGGAGGTCGAGGTCGCGACCCACCAACTCCCTCCTAAGGCCGGGACGCAAACCCTGATGGAACGTGGCGGTGAGTGCTGGCGGATTCCACCCACTTTGTGCCGCTAGGGTGCGGAACTGGAGAGCGTATTCCGCTGCTGACCTTGGCGTAAGCGCAGCAATAAGTCACTCGCCGAACGGCCCTCCCGGGGATGTTGGAACACCGCGCTGAATGCTGATCGAAAGCGGTCGTATTCCTTCACCACAGTCCCTTGCTGAGCCCAGACCGCTGTGGCCCAATCCAGGGCGCGATGCGACAGTAGGGAAATCACCAGGGCTATCCGGGCCTCGTCCGAGCCCGGCGGTGAGTGAGCAAAGTAAAGCTCACACTGCAACAGAAAGCCCTCACACCGGTCCGGGTCACCATTGTACTTATCCGGCAGGGCGACTTTGTAGGACGAGGACGAGGCACGAGGAGGGCTGAGAGGGAGCGGAACCGCTTCAGGCAGCGCCGCAGGAGCTGGGGGCGGTGTTAGCTGCGACACCCACTGAGACAATTCGCCAACCGTGGGAACCAGAGAACCCAGCGTGCGTTGGTTGTCGGCGAGCACCGTAACAGCACGGGCCACTTCCTCCAGCTGGACACGGAGGTCTGCGAGCTGTTGTCCCAGACTCTGTTCGGAGCCGGGATCTGGTCCACCAGCCGCTGTCTCCATAAGCGGCTTCGCAAACTGTAACGCGAGCTGGGTGGAAGGTAGGAGACAGACGCGAGCTGTGGATTTGACGAAGGATAGTTTTATTAACGATTTCTAACAGGCTAGAGTATTCAGGGAGCATGAATGGCATAAAACCTCGTTGCGAAGCGTTGTACTGAGCTTCGCACGCCATTCTTAAAGGCGCAGGTAACGAGACTCAAGTGTGGCAATCAGTTGGCCGGAGAGGAGGAGCACTGAAGCGTGCGAGCCTGGGAGGCCGGTCTGTCCGTGGGCGTGACGGTCATGTCCCATTACCCACTGCCTGATTTCATGGATGTATTTTATTAGTTTCCATTTCAGCTTAAATAGACAATTTCACTTTCAAAGTATAACTGACTAGTTTATTTGATAAGACAAACAATTATGCATATATTTTATATATCAAACTATGCATTCTATACATACTAATATTTATGTTTACACCTCAAAACAGCCTCAGTTCATCATGGCATGAATTCCACAACATGCTGGAAACATTCCTTTGAGGTCTTTTTCAAGTGTACTTTCATGGTGTGAATCTATCGCCCCACATCCCAGAGGTGTTGTATAGGATTGAGATCTGGTGACTGGAAAGGCCACTGAAGAACACTGGACTCACTGCCGTGTTCATGAAACAAGTTTGAGACAACTTTTGCTCTGTGACATAGTGCATCATTATACTGAAATTAGCCATTAGAAGATGGATAAACTGTGGCCCTGAAGGGATGCATATGGTCAGAAACAATACAAAATAGTCTGTGACATTCAAGTGATAATTGTTTGGTATTAACAGGCCCAAACTGTGCCAAAAAACATTTCTCACACCTGTCCACCACGTCCACTAGCCTAGATTATTGACACAAGGCAGATTGAGTCCATGAATTCGTGCTGTTAGTGCCAAATTCTGACTCTACCGTAAAATCCATAAATATTATGCATTGTACTACTGATACCCAAATGGCTGATTCGGTAATTACATGAATGGTATGATGGTGTACAGGTGTTCCTAATAAAGTGTTCACTTGGTGTACAGTATAATATACACTATAAACTTCCATGTGTTTGATCTAATATTACTAGTAATTAATATTACTACAATGTATAATGTCTTCAACATGAGCAGGATTCCTAACAATTTGTCACTGCTTGTTGCATCTGGTGGAACAAAAACTAGTCCAGTGGTACTTCGGTTTTAATAGTCAAGAACTGAAAAGTACAGAGCAAATAATGAATAAATTTAATTAATCCATTCCAGACTCCCAGAAAATCCCCACTGTATAGGACATTATATGCATTAATGGAGTTGTATTGTACAGGTGATCCCTGATTTATGATGGGGATATGTTCCGACAAATCCACCATAAGTTAAATGTATCATGTGTCTGGGGAGTTTAATGAGTGTTTGGTAGAGCGGTCTATACTGTATCATAGTGGAGTCTATGATAAGTAAAGCTAAGTAAGTTAGTGTTTAAAACACTTACATTAACCTATAGTTGGCCATTATTACCACAAAGCTTATTTTATAATAAAGTGTTAAAAAATGTCATGTAATTTAGTGCATAATGGATTGAAAGTGAAAAGTAAAAGCAAAACACTGCAGCCTGTGTTCTTGAGCATTCAATTCCCGTTTTGCTTTCAGTTGGCTCTTATAAACTATCCTTTTTAGGACCCATGGATGCTTATTTGCACTAGGAATACAGTACTGTAGATGTACAAATAAAGATTACAAAGATACAAAAAAAGAATAAAGCGGTGGTCGAGAACCGAGGTACCACTCTAATCTATATTACTAGTTTCTGAGCCCTGACCCTCCCACTTTTTGAAGGCTGTAATTATGCAAACCTACGCGTGTTATTTAGACACAGCAGCTGAAGAGGAGCTTCTTCAGGCTCAGTTGTTGGACACCGCACAACGTCTGGCTGACCAGGAGTGTTTGCAAGGGGAGCTGAAGACCAAACTGCGGCAAAAGGCGGAGGCAAGCGAGTGCTCTAACCGGGTGCGTCTGCGTGACGAGGGGCGGGTTTTTGAGGAATGAAAAGGCGCAGTCATAAGATCAAGCTCTTAGCAGGGATCTCCGCAGAGCGAACTGACATGGCGGCCCAACTTGCTTTCCAGCGTTGCACTTGATCATAGTACAGCGTTCACGCTCTCTTCAGTCTACACCAGAGCTGCCACATAAGGATTCAGAGGCAGCCGCCAACCCGCATTTGAGGACCTGAATGAAGACATTACACAGCGCTGACCCCCGTTTTAGGCACAAATTACTGTTCAGGAGAATGTTACTGCTGCCTTTAGTGTGTCTGGGTTAATAATTTTATGTGATTGACCGTTCCTGTTTTTCTGTCTGTGCCCACAGTGTATTCACTGCCGATTTTGTCACAAAGCCAACATTTCTCCACCCACAAGTATCATCGGACCTACGGGCATGATGCCACTATGACTAACAGCCA
Organism: Ancistrus triradiatus; assembly: GCA_025084515.1. Lineage (NCBI taxonomy): Eukaryota > Metazoa > Chordata > Actinopteri > Siluriformes > Loricariidae > Ancistrus > Ancistrus triradiatus. The sequence continues at coordinate 42,577 of JAJAGP010002378.1, read as the reverse complement.
CTGTCTGTCAAGAACGTAGCAGGTCAGAACGATGCCAGAGGAGGGTATCCGCATGTGCAACATCATATGCACAGCACTACTTGCTGCCATTCCGCTATGGCGTTTGACTCGGGAGTCTTTTGTGATCGTCGCGCACTCTTTTTTCTCATTGACACTGCATTTCTCCTTTTTCTTTCTGTCACTCAACTGCTTACTCCCATGTCCCCCCCACCACCTCCCAGACATTCCCTTGCTTATTCTATTTTCTTCTTTCTCTTTACCTGTTTTATTACACTCACCTCATCTTCCTCATACTTGTGTAAGGTCTTTTTCCTCTTTTTTTTTCACGTTTCCTTTTTCCCCCCCTCCCCTGCTGTACTCTACTTAATTTCCCTTCCCATCTACGTCGGCCACCTTGTCACCAGGGAATTACGTATGGGCCTTACTCTCAGAGTTCGGAGGGGCATTTGGATTATTATTCTACGGACACCTTGCATCATACAGATGACGTATTATTGTTAAACCAGAGCTACAAGATTGTGAATGCAGCACTGGGATACACCTGTAATAAACTTATCATGTAAAAGGATTATTGCTTGTTTACTTATGATTTGCCGCCTTTTTTCCCTAACATTTTATTTTAGTCTTAGACAGCTCAACTTTTTAACTTTTTGTGTATCACCTTCCGTCGCCTGTCACCACTTCTGACCTTTTCATTCTTTAATGCATTCGAGCTTGTGTTCAGTCTCTTGTCTTCTACACATTTTTTTATGTAATTTATTTTTTAACCACCCCCCCATACATTTACTGCGCACATATAAATATTAAGCTCACTTAACATGAATTTTGTAATCGGTTACCTCTTCTAGTTGTGCTAAGTGTGATTATGTTGGATCGGTTTTTCACACTGCAATCACATCCCTACTAGATTTAAACTATTAAAACCGACTCTGCAGAGCATTCCCTCCGAAGCTTTGTCTGCCCCCCCCGTCCCTTCCATGCCATCTGTTTTTATTCAGCAGCATGCCCGCTGCTCCAGCTGCACCGAATGTTAACCTATCTATTACAGTGAACCTCGTTACCTGTGATGCTTTACCTCTGTTGCATGGTTATTTTTGGGCACGAGGCCAGTTTGGTACCTTAACGTGGCAACACACCACCAAAACTAGACAAACTTGTTAGTGTCTCCGACAGACTGATGCTGACATGCTTTTTACTGAGCAGCCTTCAGACTCGTACAATCCACCTTTACACAACTGCCAACTAAGCATGCATGATACACACACGAAGTTATATTCGGCTTACTCAAAATTTGAGAAATGAGTATGGATAGTAGTGTATTGACAGTGTCTAGTAGCTATGTAAGAATGCAGCACATCGAACTCAAATCTGTGATGTGCTTGCACATGAATGGCTGCAAGTTGACGAGATGAAGCCACGGCATGTTAGCGCCTATGGTAGGGCGCATTTTGAGTCTATACGAGATACAGACAATGATGAGTGAATAGATTCCATTATCATCACCATTAGTGCTACACGTGTCAGGAAGAGAGATGATGTAGTTAGTAGTAACACTGTGAGGTTATGTATGTAGCACAAACGCGTCTAATCCAACATTGTGGTAGTGCTCGCACCGACCAGCGCGTTATATCTTTTTCGACCAGCTTAAGACCATATCGACGCACTACCGCGAGACAAGGGTATGGCAGATGCGATTACCTCTATGTTTGAACTAACCAGGAAAATGACGCCCAACTTCGGAGCTCTCGTCTTGCGCCACCTTCCTGTGCCGAATCAGGATTTAAAAGTAGACATTTTTATTTAGACTTTTTTTATTTTAGTTTAGACTGTAGACTTTAGGACTGCGCATTTATTTATAGACTGCGTTTGTGCTACATACATAACCTACACGCAGTTATATACCAATAATTTATTTGACACGTTAGAATGTAATAACATCTCATCTAATGCAGACCCCCTGATTGCATGTTTGATGGGCAAAATTGACATCATCTCTTTAAATTGATCAACGCCAAAGCTAATTTGTTAGCATTATAGTTGTAGCTATGTTCGTCATTAAGCGCATTGGGACATGAATTATATGTTAATAAATCATCAAAAATACAATTAAAAAAGCACACCTCCAGTGCATCTTTTTTTAAAGTAAGGACCATATCATTTAAATAAATAAAAAACAGTTCATTAGTAGCAGTTACTGCTAACTGACTGCTGTGAACACCCAAAGCTAGCCTGCATCCAAAAATCCCGTATACTTGTATGATTCGCCAAATTTGACTGGGGCGAGAACTGTGGAAAACGGGGGGTTTAGCACCCAAAGTGCGGGTTAGCGCCAGATGGAAAGTGTGAAGCAAACATGGAAAAAAGGGGTGGGGATGAAAGTGAGAGTGGAGGTTGTGTGAGTGCAGCTGTAATGAGTCACACTAGCACTACATGCCACCCATGGACGGATGACGGGACACCGCACAATAAGAAGCTTTTAAGGATCCTGTGGGCGTCGGCCCTGGGGAACGAAAGCAGCGGTGAGCGCTGCAGAAGAAGGAAGGAAGAGGATGAGTATGGAGAAAGCCGCGAAAGTGTGCTACGGGAACCCTAAGCGTTAAGGAGGTGGTACGGATGTGGAGGTAGAAAAGGATGAGACTGATTGCAGCACAGTCCTCTGCTGTGCTCGATCAGAGGGGACAGTTTATACCTCCGATGTCACCGAAGAGGAAAAGGAACGGCGCAACAAGAAGGAGGACGTCCCGCATTGTGAGCAGTTAGTAAAAGATGTCTTCCCTATGTTATATTCTACACCCTATGCTTACCAGTACAGCCCCCCCTAAGAATGCCCATAGCTGCGATCTACAAATTCACCAGCTACCTCTGTCCCTACAGAAGAAACGAATGTGATAGGTAACCAACAATACCACCTAGTCAAACGCCATAGCGGACAAATGGCAGCAAGCAGGTCCAATGGTGCGACACCTGGCAGCTCAGAAGCGGTCTTATAATACCTAAACCTGGCAGGTGTTGGCAAAATTTGTGCTGAATAAGCTGTAGAGCATGTGCTTGGATCGCAACAATCCTGCAAACACCCACCCTGTCTCCTAAATGGGAGGGTGGGACTTAAGCATGGGGTTAGCAGGGATACGCCAAGCGAAAACTGGACATTGCCGCCCAAACTTGCTTTCCAGCTGCATTCAACACGTTCCGCCTCTATCACAGGGACGGAAAAATGAAAGGAAGAGGAGGAACAAGAGGAAGAAGAACAAGGTGAGTTAGAAAACATTACTGTTCAGTAGAATGTATGATGCTTAGCAGTATTTGTTAATAATTATGGGCGCGGTTTTTTGCTTTGCACAGGGATTCTGCTCACCAGCAAACATTCTCCACCAAAGTACATCGGGCCAGGGCCAGAGGCCAGACATCACAGCCAAGTCTGTTCAAGAACGAGGAGGTCAGAACGAGCCAGGGAAGGTGTGCCACAGCACGGTGCTGGGCCAGAGAAGCCCTGAGCTCAATGCCAGACCCCTGCTTCTCTTCATATACCCATTATCCACGAAGGGCTTCTCCCCTTGCAAATATCACTACGTCGGCCCTGCAGGGAAAAGAGGCTTATCTCAGACGTCGGAGGGGGCAGATGGATATTACTACGACCCGAATCATATAAGAGAAGATACTGAACCAGAGGCACAGAATTGTTAATGCAGCACTGGGAGACATCTAATAAAACTATCATTAAAAGGACTGCTGTTTACACTTGTATTCCGTATATTAAGTCTCTGTCAATTTGAAAGTGTTTGTCACTTGGACTAATGAAGAGCTAATCTTTGCCAAATGTAAATTTAGTTTAACCATACCCAATACTTACTGCACCTATAAATCTTAAGCCTTCAATTAACAGAATTTTGTAATGGTTACTCTTCTTAGTTGTGTGCTAAGTGTGATTATGTGGATCGGTTTTCCACTCACTGCAATCACATTCTAGATTTAAACTATTAAAGGATGATGAGATTCTGAAGCTTGCCTCTGACTTTTATTAGCAGCTGCCATGCTAAGCTGCAGAATGTTAACTATATACAGTGTAACCTCGTTACCTCGCCTACCTCTGTTTCATGGTTATTTTTGGTGAGAGGCCAGTTTGGTAACTTAACGTGGAACAAAAAACTAGACAAATGTAGTGCCGATCATGACTGATGCTGACATGTTTTTTTACTGAGCAGCCCTCATGATCGTACAATCACATTTACAATGTACATAAGCATGCATATACACACACGATTTATATTCTTTTACTCAAATTTGAGAAATAGTCTATGATTGATGATTGTTTCTGTGATGTGAAGCACATGAATTCGGTCTGCAAGAATGGCGAAGACGAGAGCCGAGGTTGGGGGCATTTTGGTATAGTACATAGAGGGAAATCCATTCCTCCATCGCAGGTGGCGAGAGATGAGTTTGGCGAGATATAAGGGGGGCGAGATAACAAGGGTAGACTGCGTTTGTGCTACATACATAACCTCACAGTTATATATATATATCTTGACACGTTTAGAATGTTAATAACATTATAATGCAGATATTGAGTTCTATGGGAAAATGCCACTCATCTCTAACTTGATCAACGCAAGCTAATTTGTTAGCAATTTACTAGTATGTTAGCTATGTCTTCATTATAGCGAATTGGACAGAATTATATGTTAAATAAATCACTCAAAATACAATTTTAAAAAAGCACACTCACTTTCATCTTTTTTTAAATGTAAGGCACATATCATTTAAATAAATAAAACAGTTCATTATTAGCAGTTACTTGCTAACTTGACTGTGAACCAAAGCTGCATCCAAATCCTGTATACTTGTTATGATTCGCCAAATTTGACTGGTGGCGAACTGTGGAAAACGGGGGGTTTAGCACCCAAAGTGCGGTTAGCTCCAGATGGAAAGTGTGAACCAAACATGGAAAAAAGGGGATGAAGTGAGAGTGGAGGTGTGTGAGTGCAGCTGTAAATGAGCTCACACTCAGCACTACATGCCACCCCATGGCGGATGACGACACCGCAATAAGAAGCTTTTAAGAGCTCCTGTGGGCGTCGCCCTGGGGAACCGAAAGCAGCGGTGAGCGCTGCAGCAGAAGGAAGGAAGAGATGAGTATGGAGAAGCCGCGAAAGTGTGCTACGGGAACTCCTAAGCGCTTACAGGAGTGTGGTACGGATGTGGGGTAGAAAAGGATGAGACTGATATGCAGCACAGCATCCTTCTCTGTGCCGGACTCAACCGAGTGGGAACGTTATACTCACCTTCCGATCACGAAATGAGGAGGAAAGGGAACGGCGCAAGAAGGAGAAGTCCCGATTAGTGTAAGCAGTATTAGTAAAAGAGCTTTCCCTATGCTATATTCTACACCCTAACTTACCAGTACAGCCTAATGACTGCCCATAGCTGGCGATCTACAAATCACCAGCTTACCTCTGTCCCTACAGAAACGAATGTGCTAGGTAACAAAAATACCACCTAGTCAAACGCCATAGCGGAATGGCAGCAAGCAGGTCCAATGGTGCGACACCTGCCAAGCTCAGAAGCGGTCTTAAATACCTAACCTGGCAGGTGTTGCACATTTTGTGCTGAATAAGCAGATGCATGTGCGATCGCAACAATCCTGCCAAACACCCCCCCTGTCTCCTAAATGGGAGGGTGGGACAGGATGACTCCAAAACAGGACTCAGTATAAGCGGCTTACGCTCAGGACTAGCAACGAGCGGCTCAGGGGCGGAGCTCGGCACAGGCGGCTCTGCCAATTAAGCACGATCGCATCAATCCTGACCAAAACCGAAAACAGTCAACGCTGACTTCTATCGTCCAATAGACGGAAGTCAGCGTGAATCTGTAACAATGCTAATTAGCACTTGGAATGTTTGAATCGCGATGACATCATCAGTAGTGTACTAATTTGACTTTACACTACAGTACTATGTGATTTGGGATGCAGCCCAAGTTAGACATGCTTTGATGGTTTTAAACACTTCTGTAAGTTGCACATTTCTGCTTGACTCTCCTCTCTGTTAAGTTATAGTGTCTCAGGGGGCACCCCGGGTCTGTATCACGTGAGCTACTGAGCTACCTGCATACCAGAGGCGCCCTCCATGAAATATACACCTATTAATTTCCTGATGCACTGATAATGATCAGTCCATGTATTAATTATTTATTATGCAGCTATTACTGTAGATATAAATATAGGCTGTTTTGTTTACCTGTATTGTTACCTATTGCCAGTTTTATATGTACTGCAAAAGATTCTCTTTATCTCTTTACATGTACTGCAAAAGAAGTTCTTTTATAGGATAACAAACTTGGCTTAGATATCTTTGCATAGTGATGCTAGACAACTGTGAGTTACAGAGCAAATACCCTCACAGTTGTTAGTACGTCCCTTCATGTACATGTTGTTCAATATTTTGGCCTGATGGAGGGCTACACACGTTAAAACAAAATAATAATATTAATTCTGCCAGTCTTAGTACCTTGTTCCCTGGAAAAAGCAAGGGCAGGCCCCGCTACTTAACTCATCACAAGCAGGAACCAAGCAACTTGCAAAAGCACCATACAATTGCTCAGTGGTAGACTGCTGACTCACAGTGCTGAACCACCCCAGCTCGTATCCTGCCTCTGGGGATTTTTATCAGTGTTCCATTTCAGTCTCCAATATCCTACCCTCTTCATCTGGATTCTTCCACCACTTGAACTTCTTGGGTTTCTGCCACGCCAGGGGCTCCTTGATTATGAGTGATGGAGGGTGAATATGTGTGACATGTCACAGACCGGGGTGCCCACATTACAGCATAAAAACTGAATTTTTTTTTTTTTTAAAGCCTCAGATATTAAGATCATGGACTTAGGAACAGTAAAGAAGTACAGAAGGCTACAGTTGTAGCTGTGTACACAACATATGTACACATACAGTGGGGCAAGAAAGTATTTAGTCAGTCACTGATTGTGCAAGTTCTCCGACTTAGAAAGATGAGAGAGGTCTGTAATTTTCATCATAGGTACACTTCAACTATGAGAGACAAAATGAGAAAAAAAAATCCAGGAAATCACATAGTAGGATTTTTAAAGAATTTAATTGTAAACCATGGTGGAAAATAAGTATTTTGTCACCCACAAACAAGCAAGATTTCTGGTTCTCACAGATCTGTAACTTCTTCTTTAAGAAGCTCTTCTGTCCTCCACTAAATACTTTTTTGTCCCACTGTATGTCTCACTTAACGTCCACAATACAATCTGTGAAATCGCACATTATGAGATCTAGATGTTGTCTGAACACCATATTACTTTATATACAGTACTTAGCAATACAATAATCTCTAATCTCGTTATCCCACCAACCTCATGTCTCACCACCTGTGATGACCAAGCTTAAAATGGGACAAATGTATTGTCAGTAATGAAATTCTACCCCGCTAAGCCGCCATGTTTCAGACCGTCAGTAGGTAGCACTTTAATCCTACTTTAAACTTGATGTACAGCGCCTGTCTGTTTATCAGAGACATTATATAAAGAGGAAACTGGTTACCAGTTGAAATGAAAGCCATGCCCCATCATTAGAAAGAATCAATCGGCATATTACTAAATGTGTCTGAGAGAAGGAGCGGCAAGACTTTGCCCCTTTGTAGTGGCGGGATGCACATGAACAGTAGCCAGAATAACCTTAAAAAAATCATATTTTTCTGTGTTAGTTGAACTCAACGCAAGTGAGTTATATCATTTTTGTCAGATTATACCAGTGATTTTAAATATGCATTTTAAATGTTAATTTCTCTTTCATTTTCAGAAATATAGGTCTCTCAACATTCAAACAGATAGGAATCTGGTCTTGTATAGCAGGAAATACAGTGGTGTGAAAAAGTGTTTGCCCCCACGTGATTTCCTATTTTTTTTGCATGTTTGTCACACTTAAGTGTTTCGGAAAACATCAAACCAATTTAAATATTAGTCAAAGACAACACAAGTAAAATGCAGTTTTTAGATGAAGGTGTTTATTATTAAGGGAGAAAAAAATCCAAACCTACATGGCCCTGTGTGAAAAGGTGATTGCCCCCTAAAAATAATAGCTGGTTGGGCCCACCTTAGCATCAGCAAACAATTTGCAACCAACCATTTTGCGATAACTTGCCATTGAGTCTTTTTACAGCATTGATGGAGCAATTTTTGTTTGGCGACTCGTCTTTGCAAGAAATTGTTATAATTCAGGGAGGGTTTTCTAGCATTGAATTGCTTTTAAATTTCATGCCACAGCATCTCAAGAGGATTCAGGTCAGGACTTTGCCAAGGCCCCACTCCAAAGTCTTCATTTTGTTTTTCTTCAGCCATTCGAAGATGGACTTGCTGGTGTGTTTTGGATCATTGTCCTTCTGCAGAACCCAAGTTCGTTTCAGCTTGAGGTCATGAACAGATGGCCGGACATTCTCCTTCAGGATTATTTGGTAAACAGCAGAATTCAAAGTTCCATTTATCACAGCAAGTCTTCCAGGTCCTGAAGCAGCAAAACAGCCCCAGACCATCACACTACCACCACCATATTTTACCGTTGCTATAATGTTCTTATTCTGAAATGCTGTGTTACTTTTACACCAGATGTAATGGGACACACCTTCCAAAGAGTTCAACTTTTGTCCCCTCAGTCCACAGAATGTTTTCCCAAAAGTCTTGGGGATCACGAGATGTGTTTTTGGAAAAATTGGAGATGAGCTTTAATGTTCTTTTTGCTCAGCAATGGTTTTCGTCTCGGAACTCTGCCATGCAGGCCATTTTTGCCCAGTCTCTTTCTGGGCATGAACACTGACATGGCATGAACACTGACCTTAACTGAAGCAAGTGAGGCCTGCAGTTCTTTGGATGTTGTTGTGGGGTCTTTTGTGACCTCTTGAATGAATCTTCACTGCACTCTTGGGTTAATTTTGGTCAGCCGGCCACTCCTGGGAAGGTTCACCACTGTTCCATGTCTTTGGCTTTGTGGATAATGGCTCTCACTGTTGTTCGCTGGAGTCGCAAAGCTTTAGAAATGGCTTTATAACCCTTTCCAGACTGATAGATCTCAATTACTTTCTTTCTCAATTGTTCCTGAATTTCTTTGGATCTTGGTATGATGTGTAGCTTTTAAGGATCTTTTGGTGTACTTCACTTTGTCAGGCAGCTGAGAACAGGTGTGGCAATAATCAGGCCTGGATGTGGCTAGAAACAGTGAACTCAGATATGATAAACCATAGTTTAGTTTTGTTTTAACAAGGGTGGCTATCACTTTTTCACACAGGGCCATGTAGGTTTGGATTTTTTTCTCCCTTAATAATAAACACCTTCATTTAACAACTACATTTTGTGTTTACTTGTGTTGTCTTTGACTACTATTTAAATTGGTTTGATGTTCCGAAACACTTAAGTGTGACAAACATGCAAAAAAATAGGAAATCAGGAAGGAGGCAAACACTTTCTCACACCACTGTAATTGCACGGTGGCATTACCAAGATGGTGGCAGAGTGAACAGACTTATCTTATAATGACTTATAATGTCTCTTATTTATTGCAGACTGAATTTCATGCACCTCGCATCACAGAAACAATCATAAATCACAGACTATTTCTCAAATTTGCGTAAATGAATAGAAACTGTACATTATTATGTACAATATAAATGTGATTGTATGATCACGCAGACTGCTCAGTAAAACACATTATGTCAACACCTATTTTTTGTAAACTCATTAGGTCCCCACACTCATCTCTCACCAATGATAGCCATGAAACACACATGCGCAAGATAATGAGGTTAGATTGTATATAATAATATAATAAAATAATATACAGAATACAGTAGTCTACTGGTATCGACTAATTAGTCATGATACTACAGTGTTTCAGTAACACCAATTTATTTTATATCAACATTGACCACCATGTATTGAGTTTCTTATTTTATCTACTATTTAAGATGTGTAAAATCTTATCTCACTGTAAAGCTGCACGGCTTCACTCAGCCAATCCTTACTCCACTTTCTCTTATGTGACAGTGCAAAGTATTTCCTGGTGTATTTACAATGTCTTTTAAACATGCAGTTTCTGTTTCTCTGCTTATTTTTCCCCTTGTTTCCCTGGTGTGCTGCATTGCAAAGATGCAGTACTTCTTACTCTGCTGGTTTCTTCCTTTGTGCTGAGAAATCCCAGCTGTCCCGCCTTCCATGTATGGTTCCCATGCTGCCGAGCACAGATTCAGTGCACATAATTCAACTGAGTGATAAGGTCTTCTCATTATCATCATCATCATCTTGGTGCTTATAAGGAGCGTAGCACGAGTCAAACACTGCTCAATGTGGTGTCTGGTCGCTGACACCACACGTGTTTAATAAAACTTTGTGTTTGCACTGTTAAGCAGGTTAATTACCTTAATAATAAGGATAATAATCTTATCGGACCACACGTATGTGCAAATGTACGTTGTCTGAATGGATGTTATGCAGTGCATACCTGTAATTTATGTTTTTGTACTTTAGTTGCAAATCGTTTTGGTCAAAATGTTACTGAGACACGCACTCTTTTAGAACACACTGCATGCAATGACATCATCCTGGAACAGTGCTGAAAGTTCACTGTAAGGCTTAGTGGATTATAGAAATAGTCACAGAGTGAGAGTTTTGAAATGAAATTTACAGACACATGCGATTTACTTTAAGGCTTCGAACATTGCCATATAAATAGAGACTATGCAAAGGTCTGTCTCAGCATTCTGCAGTTACTGCAGCACTCTGCCATAGCAACCGCACTGGAGCAGCAGTCAGCTCAAAGGGGAAAGAAGAAGAGGTGTGTCTTACACAGTCCTCCTCCCGCCGCCTGAATAGCACAATGTAGAAGCAAAAGACTTATTCAGGTTATTTATATAGTTGACCCAAATGAACAAGCAGCTATATGTGGTGAATTTATTAAACAGATCCAGGAGGATGACATGAGCTCTGGTCATTTACTGGACGAGTGTTTTGTCCAAGCATAAAGCTGAAGGGATGAGTTACAATGTTTGCAACACTGGAAGTGGGCTACAAAGGGCAATGCTGCTCCAGTCAAGACTCCTCCTCCCTGAGAAAATGAGGATATGAAGGAGGGGTGGTTGGAGAGCAACAGAGACCGAATGAAGGGCAGAAGAGGATACAACCACAGATTGTGCACCTGTCCCGGGAACTAGAAACAGATGCTGCACTGGCTCTCTTGCTCTAAGGAATTTTGTAGAGTGCTGAGAAGCCATGCTGATAAGGAAATACAATGGTGAGAAATGGAGCGTTTTCATATGCCATTGTTTATGGGGACATTAGAGTACTGCAGTGTCACTGGACCAAAAGATAATTTATGATAAACTTTGAGTGTCTCAGATGTTGTCAGCATATGTCATGTATTCTTTATTTGTGGAGGGGGTTTCTACAACCATGTACAATTTATGACAAACAGCATGCAATAAGAACTTCTTCAATCCAGCTGGACAGTTTTATTTATACATAATCTATGATATTAATATTCAGATTCATCTAAGACTAACAACCCATTCAGGAGAAACAAGTGCTTAGATTGTTTCAAAATAATTTTTATCTTCATATTATTTTCCAAGTTGTATTTACAATTTAGCTTAGTTATATGGCTGGTTGCCTGATTCATTAGTTTTATTGTTTAGATATATTTTAGTTAAGTTTATATTTTAGTTAGCTTTATATAGCTTCATTTTTAGTTTAGTCATTTCTGTTTTAGACTGGAAGTTGTGTGCAGTCATTTGTCTTTATATAGGATTACATGAATACACACTGCACATTGTGGAATGGCAAAAACATGCTGTAGTGTCATTAATGGTTTAATAATAATAATAATAATAATAATAATAATAATAATAATAATAATTTGTCTGCATGTGAGAATGAATGCATGATATATTAGTTGGATACATTTTTTTCTTCAATTTCAACATATTATCTTTTATTTCTACATTGTATTTTTTTTTAGTTTATTGTTCTAGTTTTAGTGTATTACCTAAAATAATCCATTAAATCCACTAATATATAGAAGCTGTTTTTAATACTAATATATGTAATAGATATGATTACTGTGTCTTATTATAGCCATGTGGTACCAAACTTCTAAATGGGAACATTGCCTGTCAGACTGGCCTCCTATTCAAGTCTTACCTACAGATCAAAGAACATACAACTGTCAAGGAAAGCCAACAAAAATCTCCAATGACCTTATCTGCAGATGATTTGAATCCCCAAATTAATTGTTTCTGTGGTACTAGAAAACCCTCACATTGTGCTTTTTCTACACTTTTGATGGTCTGATTCACAATTCTTAAGCAAAATGGGGAATCTACTTCAGTGCTGTGTCAGACTGTCCCATTTTTTTCGTTGTAAGCACATTCCTGATCAAACTCAGGAGCAATCTCCTCTCTTGTCAAGGGAGAATACTGATGCCGAAAGCCTCTCTCCATCATCCCCAGTCTTGGACCACGACCATCTTCTCTATCCTGACATAGTCCTGAGCAGCAGTCACAGAGCTGCCCTGGACCAAGAAGACTCATCTGAGCAATTAGTGCTTGTGTTATCAGAGAGAGGACAAACTCACAATACAAGGTCTGCAAAAGATCATGAGGGGTTTCAAGATGAAGTGGATCAAGATGGAATTCAAGTCTCAAGGATCAACCAACAAGGGTTTGACTACTTGGACAGATGCACCACTGAGAATGAATGGCCCTTACTGTCTTCATTACACTCGTGGCCTTTGGACAACCAAATGCTGCTAGCCCTATTCCTAAGTCCTTGGTTTACACTCATGGGCAAGAAAATAGAATTTTGGGGGCTTCCCTGTGTCAAGGAGTGCAGTTGTTTGTGCAAGGAAATGTGAACCAACAGCTATTTTTTTCAGAGGCTCAACCTGCTGGTGCCTTAAGGACACCTTCACTTGCAATGTTTGCTGGATACACTGAGGCTGACAACATTCAGGATGTGCAGGAAGAAAATGACACTCAGATGGCAGAGGGAACAGAACAGATCGAGTTAAATCTGGTACTCAGAGACCAGAGTTTATCAGAACTGGGACAGAAAGTGACTAAATATGTAGCAGGAGGAGAAAGAGCTCACTCTGAAGGAAGCAACCAAACAGAGCAGTATTCAGTTCTGTCTGAAGAAACTGAAACACATTACAGACCAAGCGTAGCACAGTCAGATTCAGATGAAATAAGAAATGAAACTGTTTTTCTAACTAACCAAGACAATATACAGCAAGAACGAATATTAGATGTTGGATTTCTTGCACGGTCTCTTCAACAGACAGGGCAAACATACTGTAAAAGATCAGGAGCCACCAAACCAAATAACATACCTGTGCTGGAACAGGACTCCATCAGGCAGAAGGGAACATTTTACAGACTGGAAACACCGTGAACCAGATGGTGAAAACATTAACACACGAAGAGCATATTTCTGGGAAAGAACAAGACAAAATGGAGTTAAGATCTCTTTTGGCAGAACAAGATCTACAGAAGTCAAAAGATTTGGAGCAAGATGATGTACAGGCTGGTCAGAATCTGCATCAAGGACCAGAACAGCCTGATCGGTTTACTTTGTTTGTGGTTGATAAACTGTTCCTGACAACCCCAAGTATAAGAGGTGAGTGCTTTCTGACATCAGTGATTGAAAAAAAAATTAAAAACAAATGCCTCTAGAAGCTGTTTGCACAGCAGATAGTGTTGCAGCATACAGTTCTCGGTAACCACAGCTTAGCATGGGAGTTGTGCAAGTTCTTCATGTGTTTTAGGGGTTCAAACCAAATGCTCCACTTTGTTCTAGTCTCCCAAAAACTTTCCAGTAGATGTATTAGCTAGTCTATTGGCCATGATGCCCTGTGAGGAACTGAAGCCCTGTCCCAGCTGTGTTTTGCTATCTTCCAAATGTGTCTCTGGGAAAGGTACCAGAATAAAGTGGTTACTGAAAGTGAATGAATAAATTATGCTTATGAATGTACATTGGTTATAAGTGGAAACATTTCAGTTCATAGGTGTAGCACAACAATGAAAAGTACTCATTCATCATAATAGTTGGTTAATTTACGAGTATTTCCTTGCATAGATAAATTCTGAATGTGTATTCCTGTATATAATGTGTATAGGGGACTGTGGTAGCCTAGCGGTTAAGGTACTGGACTATGGACCAGAAGGTCCAGGGTTCAAATCCCACCACTGCCAAGCTGCCACTGTTGGGTCCTTGAGCAAGACCCTTAACCCACAATTGCTTGGATTGTAAGACTGTATCAATTGTAAGTCGCTCAGGATAAGGGCGTCTGCTAAATTCTGTAAATGTAAATGTATTCCTTTTGGCTAGTAGGTGCTACTCCGACAGGACATGTTGTGAACTGCTCTACTATGTCAGAATATGCCATACAATTTCATGCAACCGAGTTTTTATACTTGAATCAATAAGCAGTAATAACGTAGCAGAAGCAATAAGGTAGATGTGTCTAACAGAGTGCACAGTGAGTGAACACAGTGTTTAAAAACTCCACCATATCAGTGCACTGCAGTGCTGAAATGACCCACCACCCAAATAGTACTTCATCTGTGGGGGTCCTGATCAACAGGGAACAGAGTAAAGGGAACTAATAAAGTATGTAGAGAAACAGATGGACTACAGTCTGTAACTGTAAAACTACAAAGTGCTTCTGTATTGTAAGTGGAACTGATCAAATGGAACGTGACTGTAGAAACAATTAGGCATACCTAATAAAGTGATCTGTGAGTGTAGATTATACATATACTTACTATATGGCATTTCTCCTGCTGACCTTATACAAGGACCAAGTCCAGATAATATATCTAGTGGACAAGCAGAGATTTCCGAACTGGAAGCCTATAGTGAACTCCAGGAGGATCCTGACACTATTGACCCTGAGGACTTGGGGTTCACAATTAAGATCCAGGCACCTGGCACTGAGCCCATTGACTTTCAGGTAAGGGATTTTCTTCCATGGAGACACCAGTATAACTCCACTGTGTGTGAAATATACACTTTATGTCTCTTTAGAGTACTTACCAGCTAATCTAAAGAGCAACTTTGCTGCCACATCTGTAGTAAATCCACATTGGTTGTATTTTAATATAAATAGATGTTGACTGTAGACCATTTTTTCAATCCAAATTTTGTTTTTTATGATGTCATGAATTGTAGGTTTCATCTTCAGCAATGGTGCATGAAATCAAGCAAGTGCTAATGGAACGTGAGGAGTCTTGCAGCCGAACCTGCTTCTCCTTGCAGTTAGATGGAAATACACTGGATAATTTTACTTGCCTGAAGTCCATCACTGGCCTACAAGATAGTGCTCTTCTGAAGATTGTGGAAGGTCACTCCAAAAACATCAATAATTCATAAATTTGATATGATATCCAGTGATGGTAACAGTATTTAAATTGTTGTACTGCATTGTT
Source organism: Ancistrus triradiatus (assembly GCA_025084515.1). Taxonomy (NCBI): domain Eukaryota; kingdom Metazoa; phylum Chordata; class Actinopteri; order Siluriformes; family Loricariidae; genus Ancistrus; species Ancistrus triradiatus. The sequence goes on along the minus strand of JAJAGP010002378.1, from coordinate 27,095 downwards.
ACTGTATACTGCATCAAGGATACTTGTGTCTGGAAAATAATGTACTGTATGTTTGAACCTGACAAGTTTAAGGTACTGGACTACTAACCAGAAGCGTTAAGGGTTCAAGCCCTGGCACTGCCACTTAAGCAAGCCCCTTAAAATACAATTTCTTGTAGTGTAACTTGTACAGTAGTAAGTTGCTTTGGGTGAGGGTGTGTGCTAAAAGATGTAAATATTAATGGCATCTGCTGTCCCTTTCTTTAAATAACTATTCTGATTCTGTTAGTCAGTCTACTAGTGCACTAGGGTTGAGTGACACTACATGACATTATAAACTACCTTGTAGCATATTGTTGAATTTTACAAAACTTTCAGAAACCTACACAATACGAGAGGTTCGTATACATCTGCGTCACATCAGAGACCTGCTTAAGAGCTTAGATCCCACAGATGCCTATAACGGAGTGGAGGGCAGCTCTCTGTCCTTTCTTCGATTCTTCATTGAAGACTGTGTAGAAGGTAAAGAAATGCCGTTTGTTTGTTTTTTTTTTCTCGTTTTAAGAATCCGTTTTTCTATATTGATGTTAAATGTTCTTGGTCAAAGACGTGGAAATAATTTTCAGCTATGTTCTCATTTCCCAGAAAACAGCAAATGCAAAAAGAGGGGTGATGAATTGAAGCAATTTAACTGCATGCCCCCTGAGAACATTCTTCCAGGAGCTAAAGAAGTTTTGCTGGAACCTCTGCAGCCTCAGAGTGGGAACATGAAGGTAGGCTAGAGGCAATCAATCTCATAATAATTAATAGCCTATAATGATATGCCTTGTACATCCCTAAATCAGAAAAAGTTGGAATAGTATGAAAAATGCATATAAAAAACACAGTGTTTCTTACATTTACTTTGACTTTTATGTCATTGCAGACAGTATGAAACTGAGATATTTCATGTTTTGTCGGGTCTTCATATCGTATGTTAATAAACATCCATTCCTGCATTTCAGGCCTTCAACACATTCCAAATAAAGTTGGGACACGGGCAATTTAGAGCTAGTAATGAATCTAGACTGAAATATCTCAGGTTTATATACTGTCTGCAATAAAATAAAAGTCAAAGTAAATATAAAAATATAAAATATAAAAATAAAAATACATACTGTCCCAACTTATTGATTCTATTGATTCTACAACTGATTTGGGGTTGTAGAAAAATGTAGAAAACTCCTAAAATTATGCTTTGAAGCAAACTATCACTATAAACTCATTACTTGACTGGGTACAAAATAGACCAGAAAATTTGTACAAAAAAATCTACCCATGTTGCTTTTGCTTTGACATGTCATTTTAAGTTTGTTCTGTCTGCTTGTGTCAATAGCCCACTGAGTGCCTGAAGGTTTTGATGACCAGTAGTTGGAACCCTCCTCCAGGAAACAGAAAGATACATGGTGATCTCATGTACTTGAATGTGATTACCACGGAGGACAGGCATTTCAGCATTACAGCCTCAACCCGAGGCTTTTACCTCAACCAGTGAGTAACTGAACAGCACATCAATCTTAAAATTATATATTATTTGCTCCAGACGTCTTTATGCATATATGTGGCCTTTGAAAGGTGGGTCATGATTTTTCTCTATGATAGGTCTACCACTTACAGCTTTAATCCAAAGCCAGCAAATCCCAGTCTACTTAGTCATTCTTTAGTGGATCTCTTGAGTCAAATCAGCCCGGCTTTTAAGAAGAACTTCGGTGCTTTACTGAAGAAAAGGTAAACGGCATGTTCTATTGTAGAAATCAATGGAGATTGACACTGATTAATTTGTGCTGAGATAAACCTTTTTTTGGAGTCTCGTCTTGTTTATGGTACTTTGTTTGCTTTACAGAACTTCAACCCATCCCTTTGAAAGGATTGGTACTCCATTGCAGGTGTTCAGCTGGACAGCTCCAGCACTCGACCACTCCATGGACTGTGTCAGAGCAGAAGATGCCAGCTTTTCACAGCTGGTCTTTGAAGAACATATGTCCGGGCAGGTACAGGTCTTCAGCAATTGTCTTCAAGCTAAAGCTGTAAGATTGGAAACAACATCTTCCTGTGGAACTAAAACTCCTCCCCACAGTCAATCACATAATACCCCTAAAAAGTCATATACGCATGGGCTGAGCTGATGGATTTAGTGGTTGCTAACTGGCAACTATACTTAATGCCCACAATGGATTATGTATGTGTTAATTGCAGATTCGAGACTGGAATGAGGAGATACAGAGTACCCGAGAGTTACCTCGCCAGGCCATTAGAGACCGTCTTTTGAGGGACAGGGCCATATTTAAGGTCAGTCCGTCTTTCTCACTTCTTTCTTACTGAAACATTCAATAAGTGACCAAACTAATGTGCTTCTGAGTGGAATCAGGACGCCTGTCATTAATAACAGCACTGACCTTCTTTAGGCTAACAGTGACTTTGTGAGCACTGCTACACAAGGTGCTATGGCAGTGGTTGATGGAAATGTGATGCCCATCAACCCAAACGAAGAGCCACGCAATCAGATGTTTGTCTGGAACAATATTTTCTTCAGCTTGGGCACAGACGCACAGGAGAATTATGAAGAGCTGGGTGGTGAAGCTGCAGCCCATGCCGCTTCTGCCATTGACATGAATGGAGTGAGAGCATACAGTGCCATAGATACCGAGGGCCTCTATGTGCTTGGTACGATGCTGGTGGATTATCGAGGTCAGCGTGTCACTGCACAGTCGATTATTCCAGGCATTCTAGAGCGTGGCCAAGAACAGAGTGTAATATATGGTTCAACTGATTTTGGAAAGACTGTCTCCTCTAACAAAGAGTAAGTTGGTTCTAGAATGGTATTTTTCTATTATAAATACATAAATAATTTCAGAATACTAAAAAACCCCACCATACGAATGCAGCTCATTACAGAAAATGGTTCTGATATTGATTCAGATAACTTAAGCTCGTTGTATACTATATCTTACAGTAGCATTCCTACCTATTGCCAGTACATTCAAAACCCACCTACTTTCAGTAATAACAGCATCTTTGTTTGTTTATTTGGTTTTATTTAATATTGCTATCTGCATCAGTAGCCATTTCAGCGACACACATAAGGTTACATCTATATGCAAGGTTGCATCAAGACTAGTCAATTTAGCGTAATCAATTAACCTAATGCATGTCTTTGGACTGTGGGAGGAAACCGGAGTACCAGGAGTAAACCCACGAAAACACGGGGAGAACATGCAGACTCCACACAGAAAGGACCCAGACCGTTCCACCCTGGGATTGAACCCATGACCTTCTTGCTGTGAGGCAGCGGTGCTACCCACCAAGCCACATGCCGCCCGTAATAACAGCATAATATTGTGGTGCCAGAGGGGTGGCATGGTGGCGCATGTGATTAGCACAGCTCCAGAGAGCCCTGGTTTGATCCTGACCACGTACTCTGTCTGTGTGGAGTTTGCATGTCCCCAATGTGTCATCTTGGGTTTACTGCTAGTACTCTGGTTTCCTCCCACATTCCAAAGACATGCATTAGGTTAATTGATTACTCTAAATTGGACCCGGTGTGGGAGGGGGCCAACATCATGTGCTGTGACACACTGATTCAAATTTACTCTGGTCATCTCAGCATGGAAACCTTAACCACTATATAACATACACTAAATGTTAGGTTACTGAAAGGAGTTAATGGAGGCTGTAGGTAAAGGCAAGTGTAGGTTCCATTTGGGATTTTTAATTCAAGTTTTCAGATATATGTTTCAGATATGATATATGTTGCCTTGGACACATTTAAGTCTGAGTTTGTAGCATGGGATTTAGTGTACTTATATTCTCTTGTAATTAGGAAAGGAGAGTAATGTACAAAACCAAAAAAAAAATGTGTAAAAATGTGTTTTAGGACAAAATGTTAAGTCACAAATAGTTAATATTTATGTCTCAAGGTTCCTGAAGCTTCTGGATAAACCCAGCAAGAGGCTGAGGGTGCAAAGACACTTAGTGCTCAACAAAGACGACTCCACTGTTGAGTTGTGCTCCTCTGTGGAATGCAAGGGCATTCTGGGTAATGATGGCCGTCACTACATTTTGGACCTGCTGTTTACGTTCCCACCTGACCTCAACTTTCTACCTGTGGAAGGAGAGGAGCTAAACCCTGAGTGTCAGCAGCTTGGGTTTCCACAGCAACACCCACATCGCTTAGCCTGTCTGAGGCAGGAGCTGATTGAGGCATTTGTGAATTACAGGTGAAATTTCTACTTACTTCTAAAAGTTCTTCCTGTTTTGTGTTTCTTTTCAACTTATACATGGCATTGTCGTTTTCCCTGAGTTATGTGTAATATAACTATTCATAGTTTTTCAGATTTATTATAGCTGACTCGTATTTATTTTATTCCATAGAAAAAAATGCATTATGTATTTACATCTTATGGTAACTGTGTTACTTGCTGTCAACACTGAGAAAATGTTTTCTATTATCGTAGTTTTCTGTAATGTGGGGGCACCCTGCACTGCCCCCACACAAGGAGCAATAAGGCTCAGGAGCCTCTAGTTAAGTGGCTCATCAAGAAAATCCACATCTGGAAAGACATTTGAAGCACAACCTGGACTTGCATTGCCAGGAAACCATACACCTGATCTTAACAGCGTCAGGAGACCAAATGTATCTTGACTTAAATACAACTTAGAAACACAACTGAAACATCTCCAGAGGCAGTATATGAACAAGAGTAGCTTCAGGTCTCGCCCATGCTGCATGTCACTCCAGAACCCTGACCCCATCCAGAGGAACTCTGGGGAGGTGAGACTTGAGGTGGATTGTCAAGTTCAGTTGTTTGGTTCCTGGCTCCATTGTAAAGTCCAAGTATGGTTCCCTTAGGCCGAAAGACCAGTATATTCCTGGTGCCATTAAGCTGAGATGCATGGCTTCCTGGCACCAAAAGTTTGAGCTGTGCCATGTGTATACAGTGCTGTGCAAAAATTTTAGGCCACCATTAGATGTACCACTGTTTTAGCAATTCTTATAATGACCATATATAATTATTTCTCAGTCTCATTATTAGAATGCACGCACAATATACAGGAAATTTGTATGCAGTTTAAAAAACGGCTTTCAATAGGCTTCTATAGCAGCTTCTATAGGCTACAGTGGCAAGTATTTAGTGTGACCTCCCATTACACTTGATCAATAGCAGCATCTGGCATCTTCATTGGGATGCCAAGTTGACCTTCTACAATCAAGAAGCTTGATCAGTAATGTTTTTTTTTGGAAAGGTAGCAGCCAAGTAACCACTTTTTCAAAACAGGAACAGGGTGAAAAGTCAAAGTTATGCTAAAGTTCACCAAGATTGGAATGAAGATCAGTGAAAAAGAGGATTATGGAGCGACAAATCCAAGTTTGAAATTTAATCATCAACAGTATGTTATATAGTGGTACCTCGGTTCTCGACCACCTTGGAACTTGTCAAATTAAGTTGTTGACGCATTTTGACTAGAACATTTTTTGTCTCAGTTTTCGTTGTTTGCTCATTACTCGGTGCACTTGCTTAAACTTTTATGAGTCCAGCTGCGTGATTTGTTTCAGCCAAAACTCGATTCACGATTCATGATTCACGATTCACGATTTAGTACACAGTGATTCAGTGATTCAGGCTCATAATAGCCCTTGCTCACTGAAGATCTCTGCTGTGTCTGTCATGTTTTCTTTTACATCTACAGTACTGTATTCTTATTGAAAATAATTCTCCATGGGTCCTAAAAAGCCAACCAAAAGGAAATCAGGAACTCAGGAATCCTCAAGAACACTGGCTGCAGTTAGCAACTAAGCTAGCTCCCTGAGCTCACCATTAGAGTAATTGTTTTGCTTTTACTTTTCACTTTCAATTCATTATTCACTAAATTACATGAGATTTTTCAACACTTTATTATAAAATAATCTTTTTGTTAATGATGTTGGCCAACTGTAAGTTAATGTAAGTTTTAAACACTAACTTACTTATCATTACTTATCATACAATACAGACCGCTCTACCAAACACTCATTAAAATCCACTGTTCATGATACATGTAACTTATGATGGATTTGTCTGAACATATCCCCATCGTAAATCAGGGAGCTCCTGTACAATCCATTAATGCATATAATGCCTTATACAGTGTGGATTTTTGAGGGTCTGAAACAGATTAATTCAATTATTCCTTATGGGACAAATTTAGCATTTAGCAGACGCCCTTATCCAGACCTACTTACAATTGATACAGTCTTACAATCCAAGCAATTGTGGGTTAAGGATCTTGCTCAAGGACCCAACAGTGGCAGCTTGGCAGACGTGGGATTTGAACCCTGGACCTTCTGGTCCATAGTCCAATACCTTACCCGCTAGGCTACCACAGTCCATAGTCCAGTACCTTACCCGCTTGGCTACCACTCGTCATTTTCGGTTCTCGACAAGCCTTCTGGAATGAACTAACGACAAGAACCGAGGTCCACTATTATACCATTATACCATTGCTAAAACAACAAATCTAATGGTGTCTTAAGACTTTTGCACAGCACTGTATATCAGATGAGAGCTTCTCCTGGATGTTTTCGCCTCACCAGTGGCTCCCACGTTACACTTTCATGAGTAAAGACCTTTGCAAGTTGGTCCAAACGGAAACCTATAAATTTCGTAGGCATTTATTACTTTATTACTTCTTGCTTAGACTCAAGATTCTAGAGTGACTCTGTATATCAGACTACATAATGCTTTTATGTTATTTAATTTGAACTATTACTATAAGACTTATTTGATTAGATGAATTTCACTCTTACATTTATCATCAATGCCACCCAACCCTTTTTGAGTCTTGGTCCTCCCAAGGTTTCTTTCTCATAACGTTTAGGGAGTATTTCCTTGCCACTGTCACCCTAGGCTTGCTCACTTTGACAATGGCCGTAGATATTAGAAGATAATTTAAAACTGAATCTAAAGTTGTTTTGAGACAATGCTCCATTGTAAAAAGCGTTATATAAATAAATCTGACTTGACCTGACTTGACTTTTGGTACTCTTTGTGTAGGAACTCAGTCTCTGAAGGCTTAGAGAAAGAGGGCAGCAGCTTTAAGGATGATGGATCTCTTCTGGTAAACTACAGCAAAAGTGATGAAGATCTAACATCTTTCAAGAACAGCTCTTCCACAGAGACTATGCCTTCATACTGTGATATTCGTTTCAACCCCGATATCTTCTCACCAGGTGTGTTAATTAAAGAGGAACAGTCACCAAGGATTGTTTTATAACAGAAGTTAAAGATTTACTCTCACATTTCCCACACTGCCTTGCTTTGTTTTGTTTTCCAGTTTGGCATGGATTTTGTTCTGAGGCAGACAGAGGACATTACATGAACTTTAAATGTATCTTGCTTATATTTGCATAAAGCACTCATAATTAATGCATGATGTTCTCTATTTCTTAGGTGTACGTTTCCCAAAGGAATGTTTAAAAGATATCCAGGAACAGAAACAAATGTTAAAGGATGCTGCAGCCTTCCTTGTTTCCAAACAAATCCCTGCTTTAGTGAGTATGTTTCATTTGGTCAGTGCATTTAATTACAATTAATGATTATTCAGCACTGGACACCTACATTTCTATTATTCTTCTATAAGATTCAATCTTTGATTCATATATCTTGCTTTGAAACTATTTTATCTGAATTTGTTAATATCGTCTATGTGATCATGCAGATTAAGAGCTGTCTTGATCACACCACGATGCCCATGGATGGGGTCACATTAACTGAGGCCCTCCATCAGCATGGCATTAATATCCGATACCTTGGCACACTACTGGGTTATATCGAGAAGACTCCACAAAAGACAAGAATTGATCATGTTTATGTGAGTACCTTAGCCACTGTGGCATTCTTTTTGATTAAGCATGAAATACTTTTATGAAATACATTTTATGCTGTTTGCGAATTGGTTGTCATCTGTGTTTTTATTTTTTGTTTTCTTATAGAGAATTGCACTGGCTGAGCTCATCACAAGATGCACAAAACATCTGTTCAGGACGTATTTACAAGTAAGTGCCCATTGAGTACCAGTTTAAGTTTCAAAATCTACACATCCTACTGTATCCCAATTTACTGCTGTGTCTTCCTGACTTTGCCGACATTGCTGAACATCAATTTTTAAATTTTGCTACCAGACTGTGGAACCATCTGCCCTCTCTGCCTCCGTCAGCCATTTTCTGAACTGCTTTCTCAGCTCCTCACCTGATGTGCTTGGGGTGCAGCAGCTGGACAGGCTGTCGTCCAAGCGCAGAAGCCGGCGGAGGCGAAGCCGGGGATTTGTGGCTGGGGAAGTGACACTGGTGAGCGGCGGCTGGGCAAGTCTGACTTCCATTGAGCTCTGGAGAAGCATTCAGGCTGAGGCTCTGCAGTACTATCACTACTGCCTACCATGGTAAGCTATGGATGGACTTTGATTTATATAGTGACATATGGGTTTTACAGTTTGCCATATTAAAACCTGGGCAAACCGTAAAAAAAAAGTAAAAGGGGTTTTAGGACCACAAAAGCATGCCATAGGAACTTCCACGGGTTACGGGAGCATAATAATGGGTACTGTGTATTGCTAAAGAATATAGGGATTTGAAATGCAGCCATTTCGCCATCAACACTCATTTATACAGCACATAATTTAGATAAATATTTCTTAGATAAATGATCACAGGTCAATTCGGTCATGAACAAACAGAGTGAGTCAAAGATGTGTTCTTCCTCATCTTCAGAGACTTCTTCTCTCATGTAATTCTACATTTAATTTAGTATAGATTTACAGAAATGTTGACTGTAGTGTTAACATCTTGGACCAATTGTCAGTAACCAAACAATGTAGGAATACCATCAAATTAAATTTACTTAATAAGAAATACTCATTCACATACAACAACATAGTAACATTTCAGGTCCTGAAACCACAGGCTTGTCTAGCCCCGGTTTAGGGTGTGCTCACTCTCCTCATTATGGTGGTATGAGCTTCAACATAAACAAAATGTGAAAAAAAGCGAAAGGGTCTGATGACTTTCCGAATGCATATCATATTGTATATCATATTTTACTGCATGAAGGCATAACTGGTTACCGCATTAATTCAGTGCAATAAATTGGAAAATTAATTGATTTCTGCCATGAATTAAAGACAAAAGACAATTTGGGTCCAGAGGCAAAACCATAGGAGATTCACTGATCTACGTCTAATGTAAGCTTCATTTGAGTTAATAGATCCATTAAATACATAATATTCATGCACTGTTCATCTGACACTGATATTTTGTCTGTGTCTGGCAGTGACAGTATAGAGCAGGCAGTGGACAAATGTGGTTTGCAAAAGATCAGCCTTCTCAGAGAGATCTCCATAAAAACCGGCATTCAGGTAATGCACCATCTGTTCGCCATCCATCTTAGTTGACAGTTAATATGCTCTCTTTGGCAACATGGTAAAACCTGTCCTCTATGTTTCCTTTACCACCAATCTTTCTCCCATCTTCACCTCAACCTTCCCTGTACTCTCTTCCCAAAACATACACACACACACACACTGTTCAGATTCTTATCAGAGAGTATCAGTTTGATGCCAAGCACAGACAAGTATTCTCAGAGGAGGACATCCTCAACATTTTCCCCATAATAAAGCACATCAACCCAAAGGCTAATGATGGCCTCTATCTGCTACACTGTGGCCAAGTCAAGATCCAGCAAGGTGAGCAGTTGCTGATTAATCAAAAAACCCAGCTTTATTTGTACATTTGCTGCATAACATGTACATTGTTACCATTGATTTCCAGTATAGTGCCATTTGAGTTCACATTACTGTAAGAGATGTATTGAAATAATCTGCTATTAATAGGTTAACAACCAGAAATCTATTCATTTAAAGTGCATTATAGGATCACATATAAAGTGAATATATAAGATCACTTACTCTTAGAAGTATTGTAAGTGAAAGTATTTAATATATACAGCGGTGTGAAAAAGTGTTTGCCCCCTTCCTGATTTCCTATTTTTTTTGCATGTTTGTCACACTGAAGTGTTTCGGAACATCGAACCAATTTAAATATTAGTCAAAGACAATACAAGTAAACACAAAATGCAGCTTTCAAATGAAGGTGTTTATTATTAAGGGAGAAAAAAATCAAACCTACATGGCCCCGTGTGAAAAGTGATTGCCCATACATACAATAAAAAAACATAACTATGATTTATCACACCTGAGTTCACTGTCTCAAGCCACACCCAAACAGCAAAAAATAAGAAACCGAAGGGGGCAAAACACTTTTTCCCCACACTGTAATTGTGAACATACTTTCACCTTTTACAATGTCAATGGCAACAGGTAAGGGAATTTCCCCGATTTTACTGCATAGAAGTTTGCATTAATATCACTTTCACACACTTGTTTACATAGAAAGAATAATTGTTAGCTAAATTCCAATGAAGAAGAAGAAGAATTTTGCTTTTTGTTCATCATTTCAATTTGCTTTCTCTTTTTGGTGAAGGGGTTCAATTGACAGAAACATCGAATTTGTTTTTGTGTAACGTCCCCCCTTATCTTTGTTTAACTTAATGCAACAAGTACATGTACAGTGTTACATTACAACACAACATCTTTATTTTTTGCGAAGTTGATGCAGCTTCTCACTCGCTATTGGTCTGCATCATCCTGTGTAGCTGTCCTCCACTTTTGATCCTTTTTCCCTTTATAGTGACCTGCCTAACTGCAGCCAGCTTTTTAGTCCTCTATATACAGGTGCTCCCCATTATGGGTTGGTTTACAATTATTTGACTTTACAGTGGGAATCAGATAACACACATTCATCAGAAACCATATTCTGAATTTCGAATTTTTCCTGGGCAAGTGGTATGCAGTACGGTACTCTTCCACCTGGCTGTAGCCAACTGATCGAACTGGTCTAATCATTTTGTTTGTTTTTTATTATCAATAGATTACTCATTAAATTACATGAGCTGTTCAACACTTTACTATACAATAAGTTTTATGTTAATGATTATGTACTGTAAGTATTTTAAACATGTTTAAGGTAGGCTACACTATGACAGTATATATTAAACTCCTCGGTTTACAATACAGTGGTACTAATTCATTCCAGAAGGCTTGTTTAGAACTGAAAACGACGAGTACCAAGCAAATCTGTCCCACAAGGAATAATGTAAATTGAATGAATCCATTCTAGGCCCCCAGAAAATCCATACTGTATAAATGCATAAATGGAGTTGTATTGTACAGCTGATTTATGAAGGGGATATGTTCTGACAAACCCATCAGAAGATAAATGTAACATGAACTGATTTGTTTAATGAGTGTTCGGTAGAGCGGTCTATACTGTATAGAGCAGAGATATGGAAAGGATACTATGATAAGTAAGTTAATGTTTAAAACACATAAATTAACCTACAATTGGCCAAACTTATTAACACAAAGCTTATTTTGTAATAAAGTGTTCCTTTCATCTTACATGAAGGATCCATTTGAGCCAAGCTCGTGTCTCAGAGGGTGCGAGGTACAGAGCGTGGCTTGATTAGAGCCTTTAGGTTAGATGGTGCTGTTCCATTTTTGGCTTTGTAGGCGAGCATCAGGGTTTTGAATCTGATGCGGGCAGCTATAGGGAACCAGTGAAGGGAACGCAGCAGTGGGGTCACATGAGAAAAAATAGATAGATTGAAAACCAGATAAGCTGCAGCATTCTGAATCAGTTGCAGGGGTCTGATTGTATGCATTGGATCGTGAATCGTGAATCATGAATCGTGAATCAAGTTTTGGCTCATGCGGCTTGACTCATACAAGTTTAAGCAAGTGCACCGAGGTCCGAGCATAAGATAAGAACCGAGAGAAATTTTTCTAGTCACAATGTGTCGAGAACCAAATTCGATGAGTTCTGAGGTGGTCAACACCCGAGGTACCACTGTACATTTAACTTACAATGGGTTTTTCGAAACATATCCTGATCATAAATCAGGGAGCACCTGTATATCCCTCTGTTCATTTGTTATTGCTTCATGCAGTAGTTCTCCTGCCTACTCTGGTTTGTTCTTGTGCTTAGTCTGTGTATGTTTTAGCCATTGACCCTTTATGTGTTTAGCTTATACAGTGGGGCAAAAATGTATTTAGTCAGCCACTGATTGTGCAAGTTATCCTACTTAGAAAGATGAGAGAGGTCTCATCATAGGTACACTTCAACTATTGAGAGACAAAATGAGAAAAAAAATCCAGGAAATCACATTGTAGGATCTATAAAAAATTTATTTGTAAATTATGGTGCAAAATAGGTTTTTGGTCAATAACAAAAGTTCAACTCAATACTTTGTACCATAACCTTTGTTGGCAATGACAGAGGTCAAATGTTTCCTGTAAGTCTTCACCAGGTTTGCACACACTGTAGCTGGTATTTTGGCCCATTCCTCCATGCAGATCTCCTCTAGAGCAGTGATGTTTTGGGGCTGTTGCTTGGCAAGACGGACTTTCAACTCCCTCCACAAATTTTCTATGGAGTTGAGGTCTAGAGCCTGGCTAGGCCACTCCAAGATCTTGACATGCTTTTTATGGAGCCACTCCATCGTTGCCCGAGCGGTGTGTTTGGGATCATTGGAATTGGGATCATGCATTGGGATCATGCTGGAAGTCCCAGCCACGTTCCATCTTCAATGCTCTCACTGATAGAAGGAGGTTTTGGCTTAAAATCCCACAATACATGGCCCCGTTCATTCTTCCCTTAACACGGATCAGTCGTCCTGTCCCCTTTGCAGAAAAACAGCCCCAAAGCATGATGTTTCCACCCCCATGCTTCACGTAGGTATGGTGTTCTTGGGATGCAACTCAGCATTCTTCTTCCCTCAAACATGTCGAGTTGAGTTTTTACCAAAAAGTCAAGTCAAGTCAAGTTAAATCTATTTATATAGCGCTTTTTACGATGGAGCATTGTCTCAAAGCAACTTCACAAGTTTAGATTATCTCCTAATATCTACGTCCAATCCCAAATTGAGCAAGCTTAGGGCGACAGTGGAAAGGAAAAACTCCCTAAGTGTTATGAGGAAGAAACCTTGGGAGGACCATGTCTCAAAAAGGGATCCAACCTCCTTGGCTGGCATAGATGATAAATCTAAGAATGAAACTAAAGTCATGGAGTCATACTTCAAATAAAAAGCTATATTTTGGTTTAATCTGACGACATGATAGTCTCCCAATCCTCTTCTGGATCATCCATATGCTCTCTGGCAAACTTCAGACGGGCTTGGACATGTACTGGCTTTAAGCAGGGGGACACACCTGGCCTGGCACCTGCAGGATCTGAGTCCCTCTCTCGGCGTAGTGTGTTTACTGATGGTAGCCTTTGTTACTTTGGTCCCAGCTCTCTGCAGGTCAATTCATCAGTTCCCTCCCATGTATTTCTGGGGTTTTTGCTCACCGTTCTCATGATCATTTTGACCCCCGGGATGATATCTTGCATGGGACCCCAGATCGAGGGAGATTATCAATGGTCTTGTATGTCTTCCATTTTATTACAATTGCTCCCACAGTTGATTTATTCACACCAACCTGCTTGCCTATTGTAGATTCACTCTTCCCAGCCTGGTGCAGGTCTACAATTTTCTTCCTGGTGTCCTTCAACAGCTCTTTGGTCTTGGCCATGGTTGAGTTTGGAGTCTGACTGTTTAAGGCTGAGGACAGGTGTCTTTTATGCAGCTAACGAGGTCAAACAGGTGCCATTAATACAGGTAACAAGTGGAGGACAGAAGAGCTTCTTAAAGAAGAAGTTAAAGGTTTGTGAGAGCCAGAAATGTTGCTTGTTTGTGGGTGACCAAATACTTATTTTCCACCATGATTTACTATTAAATTCTTTAAAAATCCTACATGTGATTTCCTGGATTTTTTTTTCTCATTTTGTCTCTCATAGTTGAAGTGTACCTATGATGAAAATTGCAGACCTCTCTCATCTTTCTAAGTAGGAGAACTTGCACAATCAGTCCAGTCCATGTATAGTGTATGCTGTGTGTTCCTGTCTCTTGTGAGCTGTAGTCCTGTTAGCCAGTTTAACCCTCTTAGCACTGTTAGCCATTTGTTTTGTTATTGCTTCTTGTTTATATCTGTGTTTAATGCTGCGTGTCTTCACTGTGTGTGCCTCCTTTTATAATTAAAACCACTTGCGATTATTTTCGGCATTTGCCCCATCCATTTTTCAAACAATGACAATTTGACAATTTTCACATTTTCTGTATTTATTTATTACAACTTTTATTTTTTTTTTCAATCCTGTTTATCTTTTCACTCGGCATGAGTGGACATATATCCTGGACAGGATGCTAGGCCAACACTGGGCTTGGCAGGGGTTGTTATTGCATTGCTAGGGCATAATTAGCCCCCAACCAGTTCCACCCCCAGTCTCAGAATTCACAAGGAATCAAAACTGTATCATTTATTAGAAGAAGTGTAATACTAAAGTAGACTCCTATTGTTCCCAGGGCAGCCTCAATTCTACATGGCAAGGGTTTAACAAGATGCCTTGGAGATTTTGATAATGCCCATTTATGGTTTACATCTACCATCCAAACACCTCCCAAATGTGGTGGTTTGGATTTAGATCTGGTGGCTTGGCAGGCCAGTACTGAAAGTACTGAGATCATTGTCATGTTCAGAAAACCAGTCTGAGATGACTAAGCACATTAACATGCTGGAAATGGCCATAAAGGGATCCATACAGTTGGCAACAACACACAAACAGGCTGTAGCTTTCAAATGATCAGTTCATATTATTCCCAGTGTGTGCCAAGAAAGCACCTGTCACACCACCCACTTGCACTGGTGACACAAGCCTGGTGGAGTTTATGGCTTAATTCTGTTAATGCCAAATTCTGTCACATGTACCCTTCAGGAGAAATCATCATTCGTCAGGTGTCAATGTCTGGTTTAGTCATAGATTTTTTTTCTAACAGTAGTGGAGTACAATGCCTGATATTATATCCCATTTACCTCAAGGTTTGATATGTGCATGTAGTTTAGTCTTTGAATAACTGTAGCTGTCCTGTAGCTTTCTAGAGCTCATCTAGATTTATTAAGTATCTGGTTTTGGCAGTAAAGCACATATATAATTAAAGGACAGTACATTTACCACATAAACTTAGGCTTGCCTTTAAATTATTGCATGGATTTTAAAATACAGATCAACAGATTACGAATGGCAGAAGCAGCATGTACAAAAGAGCACAAAGGTAGGTAAGGTAAACACCAAACTCAGCAGTCCGTTAGGCTTATTTTAAGCTAATGTCCATCCCCTGCTCATTTTCCAGAAAATGGTCTATTACTTTTCGGGCAGACTTGGCTGACATTGCTGAATTATTGCAAGTTTCCTTGGAAATTGTCATTTGACGTTATCTAAGCCAAAATAGCATGCGCATAGACAGTGTCATTTATTTATAAATGAAGAATACGTTTGCTTCCTCTTGTCTAGAAGGGCCTGACTCCACACCACTGCTGTTAAATGACCTAAAGGAGATGTTGGGCTTTAATAATTCACCACTTTATATGTTATGACTTTGGTCTTGTGCTACAAATTGGCAAACAATGCACTGTTTTAAGTTTCCCACTTTAGTTTCCAATGACATGTACTCATTAAATATAGAACAGTGTAATGACATCTTCTCTAACATTATCATAACATATTCTCATATTTCAGGAAACCTGAAAGAAGGCTGTGAGCTGATCAGACAGGCCTTAGGTCTGTTCACTAACGTGTACGGAGCTCTACATCAGGATGTCTGTACATGTCTCCGTCTGCTAGGACGCATCTACTACATACTTGGAGACTATGCTGAGGTGTGGATGTGGTGCACTGCACAGTTTCGGTTAGGGCGTTATGTTCAGGTTATTCTGGAAGACTCTGCACACACCTTCAGTTCAACCTCTCAGTTAAACCTCAGCAATGTAACAGTAATGCCTTGACCCATTCCAGTTCCTTGTGTTTGATCCCGCTAGGCTCTGAGTCACCAGCAAAAAGCTGTATTGATCAGTGAAAGAGTGCTGGGAATAGAACATCCTAACACCATACAGGAATATGTGAGTGTTGGAGCATTCCTTAATATAAGGGTGTACCTAGCTTTTTATATTCAAATGTAATCATAAGTAAGGAATATACAGTATTGTGCAAATGATTTAGGCCACCATTAGATCAGATATACCATTGTTTTACAACCAGAAAACACAGCAAATATTGCATGCACTATTAATAAACTGAAAAATCTGAAAACACAGCTTCTATAGGCTACAGTGACAAGTATATATTGTGACCTCCCCTTGCACTTGAGCAATAGCAGCATCTGGCAGCTTCATCAGGAAGCCAAGTTGACCCTTCTACAGTCTGAAGAAGCTTGATCAGGGATGGTCTTTTTTGGTCTTTTTTCGAAATGGGTACAGGGTGAAAAGGCTACGATATGTTAAAGCTCACAAAGACTGGAATGAGAATAAGTGGAAAAGAGTATTATGGAGTGATGAATCCAAGTTTGAAATGTTTAGGTCCAATCGTTGACCATATGTCATTTACGGTCATTATACCATTGCTAAAATAACAAATCTAATGGTGGCCTAAGACTTCTGCACAGCGCTGTATGTCAATTGTTTAGTGAACACAACTAAGTAACAAATACAAATGTAAAACATTCACTGAACAGAATGCACTGCATATCTTCATAATCTCATTGGTGAGAAGGGTTACAGGTAATTCTCTTTTTCTTTCATTTTTTTAGAAACATCTTGGTCTTTACTGCTTTGCTAGTGGGCAAGCAGCCACCGCACTGCGTCTGCTCTATCGCGCTCGCTACCTCATACTGCTGGTGTGTGGTGAGGACCACCCAGAGATGGCCTTACTGGATGTGAGCCAATAAAAACTAATATAAAATATAGTTCATTATACAAAAAACAGTTAATATCACATCAACTGAACTCTCGCAATTGAACTGCATGGTTTATCCTCTTTCTGAAAGAACTAGGATTTTATTTACCCATTCAGTCTTATATTTTTTGTTGATGTCATCCCATCTACTTTAGCAGAGCTACAATAAGGTGTACTATATAACCATGAACAGCCATACACACAAGAGTCTAGAAATTTTTTTGATTTCTATATGATAATAACCTATAGTATATACAGGAGATATATAGAGTCTATAGTTATATAGTTAATAACTAAATAAACGCCAAATAGCCTGTACATTTTGGGCTGGATCTGTTAAATCAGTCAAACCTGATGTGTTTTGGCATAAAAAACTAATTAACTGTCTTTAAATGTGTGTACATACTTATCTGCTTAACCAAGTTAAGCTTTGCTGTCTTCACTTCAAACACTAAATCCCTATGTAATACAATAGTAATCAAGGAAGCATTCTGTACAGTTTGTGAAAGGAACACAGTTAGCAATGGTATTTTTTAATGAACCTAGATGGATGCACAGTGGTTCAAGCAGTTAGTGCTGTCACTTCATAGCTCCGGAGTTTCCTGATTCGATCATGACTCCAGAGTCCACCTGTTCGGAGTTTGCATGTCCTCCCGTTTCTGTATAAGCTCTCTCTGGGTTCTCCAAAGACATGCATTAGGTCACTTGGTCTCTCTAAAGTGTCCCAGTGTGTGTTTTACGAGTACAGTTGTGACCTTATTTCCGATTTCCGGTGGTATAGCCATTGATGCTGATGTGACATTAATTAATTAAACATTAACAGCTTTAGACAGGGTGTCAATCCATATGCACATGCTAGGGGCACTTTAGCATAATCAATTAACCTAAAGCATATCTTTGGACTGACCCACATGGACACAGGGAGAACATGCAGACTCTGCACAGAGGGGACCCAGACCACTCCAACTGGGATTGAACCCAGGACCTCGCCCTGACGTGACAGTGCTACCCACCGAGCCACCGTGAAGCCCACATTAAATAAATAGTGAACCTAGATGTACCTAAAACAAAGCAACTGTAAGTTTAAGCCTATACAGTCGTATGAAAAAGTTTGGGCACCCCTGATAATTTTCATGATTTTAGTTTATAAATCATTGGTTGTTCAGATCAGCAACTTGAGTTAAATATATCATATAGCAGATGAACACAGTGATATTTGAGAAGTGAAATGAAGTTTATAGGATTTACAGAAAGTGTGCAGTAATTATTCAAACAAAATTAGGCAGATGCCAAAATTTGGGCACCCCAACAGAAAAAAAATTACATCAATATTTTAGTAGATCCTCCTTTTGTAGAAATAACAGCCGCTAAACGCTTCCTAACATCTTCCAGTCTGGAAATTCTGGGTTGAAGGTGCTTTTGGACCATGATCTCTTTAGAAAACCATCTCAAGTTCTTCCAGTTCTGTCAGGTTTGATGGTTTTCCGAGCATGGAACCAGCCCACATTTTCAGTAATATTCATGTCTAGGGACTGAGAGGGCCATTCCAGAACGTTTGTACTGGTTTCCTCTGCATGAATGCCTTAGTTAGATTTTGATGCAGGGTTTGGGGCGGCGTTGGCCTCGTGCAAAACTTTGTCACTGATTCTTGAACATTGTTCTCAAGGAATCTGAGATATTAACTGGAAATCCATGCGACCCTCAAACTTTAACACAAGATTTCCTAGTACCTGGCACTGGCCACACACAGTCCCCACAGCATGATGGAACCAAATTTTTATTTTAACTGTGGGGTAGCAAGTGTTTGTCTTGGAAATGCTGTGTTCTTTTTCCGCTCCTTGTTATGTCCAAATACAACTCATTTTTAGTTTCATCAGTACCACAGCACTTTATTTCCAAAATGAAGGCTGGGATTGTCCAAATGTTGGCTGTAGCACACCTCAAGTGAACTCTGTTTGTGGCGTGTTCCCGCAGAAAAAGGCTTCTTCTGCATTACTCTCCCATACAGCCTCTCCTTGTGCAAAGTGCGGCTGTACATAGTTTTTTAACGAACAGTGACAGTGACACCATCTGCAGCAAGATGAGGGTTGTAGGTTCTTTGGAGGTGGTCTGTGGCTTGACTAATGACTGTTCTCACATCCTTCGCCTCTCCTGCCTATCTGAGATTTTTCTTGGTCCCTGCCACTTCGGAGTTTCCTTAAACTAGAAACTGTGCCTGTGGTCTTCCATTGCCTCACTATGTTCCTCACAGTGGAAACTGACAGCTGAAAATCTCTGAGAGAGCTTTTCCCTTTCCCTGAACCCATGATGTTGAACAACCTTTGTTTTCAGGGCCATTTGGAGAAGTTGTTTTGAGGCCTCCCATGTTGCCACTCTTCAGAGAAGATGCAAAGAGGAGAAAAACTTCCCAATTGGCCACCTTAACACTTTCTCATAGTTGGATTCACTTGTGTATGTAGATCAAGGGTCAATGAGCTTACAAAACAAATTTTGTGTTCCAATAATTAGTGCTAAAGGTATTCAAATGACAAGGGTGCCCAAATTTATGCACCTGCCTAATTTTGTTTGAATAATTACTGCACACTTTCTGTAAAACCTGTAAACTTAATTTCACTTCTCAAATATCACAGTGTTCATCTGCTATATGATATATTTACCTGAAATTGCTGAGCTGGACAACCAATGATTTATAAAGAAAAATCATGAAAATTATCAGGGGTGCCCAAACTTTTTCATACGACTGTATAAGCTAACGTGTTCATTGCAGGGTCTAGCCACATAAATGTTCATTATATTCACTGTTAACGTTAGAATGTTAGAGTTTACATTACAGTAAAATTATATAATGACAGAATTCTGTTAGGATGCGGTGTAGTGAGGGCAGGGTTCCAGTATAAAAAAAAATAATTTATTAATAATAATACAAAAGAACAGAAAATAAACAAACAACTGAATTGAGATCAACACAGCTAACACAAATCAAACCTGCCATGGGAGCCGAAACGAAAACAAATACAAACTAAACTAGGACTTGGCGGGGCGAGACGAGGCTGAACATAGCATAACATAACATAACATGACATGACATGACATGACATGACAGAAACGATGACGAGGAAATGCCCCCGAACGCTCAACAGATGCCGAGATAATGCAACCGCACCGCAACTGGGAAAATGATGAGCTTAAGTGGAAAGAATCCCAGCTGCGTGCGGTAGCAATTAGTCTAAAAACCAATAACAAAGTTCAAAAACTAAACGAGGAGCAGCCACAAGTATAAACTGCAGCCATCTGGGTCCCACTGCAACTTACGGTCTCTGGGAAGGCCCCACAGGAATGGACAGCTTCTGGGAAGGTCTCACAGAAACGGACGGCCTCTGCGAAGGTCTCTCCGGAGCGGACGGCCCCTGGGAAGATGTTTCTGGAGCAGACGGCTTCTGGGAAGGTCTCTCTGGAGGTAGATGGCCTCTGGGAAGGCCTCTCTGGAGCAGACGGCCTGTGAAAAGGCCTCTCCAGAGCAGACGGCCTCTGGGAAGGCCTCTCCGGAGCAGACGGCCTCTGGGAAGGCCTCTCCGGAGCAGATGGCCTCTTGGAAGGCCTCTCTGTAGAAGATGTCCTCTGGGAAGGCCTCTCTGGAGCAGACAGCCTCTGGGAAGACCTCTCTGGAGCAGACGGCCCTGGGAAGACCTCTCTGGAGCAGACGGTCCTGGGAAGGCCTCTCTGGAGCAGACGGCCCTGGGAAGGCCTCTCTGGAGTAGACTTCCCCTGGGAAGGCCTCTCTGGAGGTAGATGGCCTCTGGGAAGGCCTCTCTGGAGCAGACGGCCTGTGGAAAGGCCTCTCTGGAGCAGATGGCTTTCGGGAAGGCCCCTCTGGAGCAGATGGCCTCTGGGAAGGCCTCTCTGGAGCAGATGGCCTCTGGGAAGGCATCTCTGGAGCAGATGTCCTCTGGGAAGGCATATCTGGAGCAGACATCCCCTGGAAAGGTCTCTCGGGAGCAGATGGCCCCTGGGAAGGCCTCTCTGGAGCAGACGGCCTCTGGGAAGGCCTCTCCGGAGCAGACGGCATCTGGGAAGGACTCTCTGGAGCAGACGGCCCTGGGAAGGCCTCTCTGGAGCAGACGGCCCTGGGAAGGCCTCTCTCCAGTAGACTTCCCCTGGGAAGGTCTCTCTGGAGGTAGATGGCCTCTGGGAAGGCCTCTCTGGAGCAGACGGCCTGTGAAAAGGCCTCTCTGGAGCAGATGGCTTTCGGGAAGGCCTCTCTGGAGCAGATGGCCTCTGGGAAGGCCTCTCTGGAGCAGATGGCCTCTGGGAAGGCATCTCTGGAGCAGATGTCCTCTGGGAAGGCATATCTGGAGGAGACATCCCCTGGAAAGGTCTCTCGGGAGCAGATGGCTACTGGAAAGGCCTCTCCGAAGCAGATGGCCCCTGGGAAGGCCTCTCTGGAGCAGACTTCAACTGGGAAGGCCTCTCTGGAGCAGATGGCCTCTGGGATGGCAAAAACAAAACAGAGACCGGGGGCAGGGCACAGATCCTGACAAATTCATTCTTTTAATTATGCAATTAAATGAGAAAATAATTAATTTAGAGTAACCATTTCCTACTTACCTGTGTGTGTGTGTGTGTGTGTGTGTGTGTGTGTGTGTGTGTGTGTTCTATGTTTGCTGTTTCAGCATGAAAAAATGCAGTATTGAGTAATATTTTCTTTGTCTTCACATAATACAAAATAGCATTCAAATACAGATTGTGAATAGGCATTTAAGAACAGTAACTACATGACCATGCTCCATTCTTTTTCTGAACATACTGTACAGGCCCATTATTATGTAGAGTCGGAACCTGTAGACCTAACTGTAAATCAAACCTTTTACTGTGACCGCGGCTTTCTTTCTAGGTATTGTTTGCTGCATAAATGTGGGTTCATTGTAAAGCCACTGGTCACTTTTAGCTCATCTTTGATGTATAAACAATGCTCTTTCATCTTTTCAGAGTAAAATTGGTCTCATGTTGCATGGAGTGATGCACAGTGACCTCGCCCTCAAATTTCTGGAGAATGCCCTGGCTTTGGCATCTAAATATCATGGGCCCATGTCCCTTAAAATAGCACAAAGGTGAGGAATAAACAAGTGCAAATAACACTAAAGAAATGGACCAGATAGGCTAGATAACCATGCTTCTGCTGAAACCTTTCTTCCATTCTGCTTTGCAGTCATCACTTGTTGGCAAAGGTGTATGAGAGCAAAGGGGAGTTCCGTCTGGCACTGAGACATGAGAAAGCACGCTACATGATTTACAGAAACCAGGTAATTTCATAGCCGCATAAAATTCTTTCTAATATCTGACATGATTAAATAATAGATTATTATTTCTATTATTTTCCTGTCCCATTAGTACCAGATATTTGCTCTGACCCACTGAGTAGCAATTTTAAGTAGGTTATCCCTGTGGATAATGTTACTTTCACTAACTCCAGTTGAGTTAGCTAGCTAACATGGGTTCTACAGTCACACTCGTTACTGTGTCATCCTCCAATAATTTGCATATCCCATCTTAACAGGTTAAAACAGTGGAGTCTATTTTATGAGATCACAAACTGAGTCAAGTCAAGTCAAGTCAGATTTATTTATATAGCGCTTTTTACAATGGAGCACTGTCTCAAAGCAACTTTACAAGTTTAGATTATCTCCTAATAACTACGTCCAATCCCAAGTTGAGCAAGCCTAGGGCGACAGTGGCAAGGAAAAACTCCCTAGTTCTGACTGAGCTTAGCAGTCTCTGATTTAAATTGAAAAGTGTGACTATTTAAACGAGGTTTGACCAAATTACCTATCTATGTGATCCAAGTAAGGTGTAAATGTTACTTATTACATTTTTTCTGTATTGAATCATATTATTGGAAGGTTCTGGGTATGATCCCTAGGTGGAGTGGCCTGGGTCTTTTCTGTGTTGAGTCTGCATGTCCTCCCTGTGTCAGGGTGGGTTTACTCTGGGTATTCTGGTTTCCTCCCACAGTCCAAAGACATTTACATTTACATTTACAGCATTTAGCAGACACACTTATCCAGAGCAACTTACAATTGATACAATCTTACAATCCAAGCAATTGTGGGTTAGGGGCCTTGCTCAAGGAGCCAACAGTGGCAGCTTGGCAGAGGTGGGATTTGAACCCTGGACCTTCTGGTCCATAATCCAGTACCTTACCCGCTAGGCTACCCCAGACATGCATTAGATTAACTGATTACTCTAAATTGACCCTGACCTGAGTGTGCATATATGACTACTTTTGATACAACTTTGAGTGATGATGTAACCTTGTGTCTGTTTTGAATGGCCTTTGATAATAATAATATTAATAATAATAATAATAATAATAAGCTTTATTTATATAGCACTTTTTAAACAACATTTAACAAAGTGCTTTACACAAGCAAAAGTAAACACAAATGAATACATAAAAAAACAATAAAACAGTAGAATTATATAAAATTGTTAAAAACAAAAGAATACATAAAAGAATAATTAAAAAATAGAATGAAATAAAGTAGAATTATTTAAAAATGCATATAACAAATAAAACATTAGCAAAAAGCTAACCTGAACATGTGTGTCTTAACCCTCCTCTTAAATATGTTAAGATCGTCTAGAGCCCTCAGATCATCAGGAAGGGAGTTCCAAAGGTTGGAACCGTAATAAGAAAAGGCCGCCTTTCCACTCTTTTGCCGCATGTTCAGCATGTTCCTGTTAGCTAATCTGAGGGCCCTTGGTGGAACATACCTAACAATCATGTCACTTAGGTACTGGGGAGCCAAACCATGGAGGCATTTAAAAACCAGTAAAATAATCGTAAAATCAATTCTAAATGACACTGGTATCCAGTGTAGCTGTTTGAAGACCAGTGTGATGTCATCCCTCATTTTTTTACCAGTCAGGATTCTTCCAGCAGCATTTTGCACCTTCTGTAGGTTAGAAATGCAGCTCTTTGGTAGGTCAGGAGGAAGAGCATTACAATAATCCAGGCATGATGATATAAAAGTTTCTCACTATCAGCAAGTGAGAGCATGATACGAAATCTGGATATATTCCTGAGGTGGAAGAATGCAGTTTTACAAACGTTGCTAATATGGCTAATATGACACCCAGGTTTTTGACCGTGCTTTTTGAGTCTAATGAACAGGATTTTAACCATGTCAGTGCCTCTTCCTTCACTTCACCGTTACCAATAACAATTATTTCAGTTTTGTCTTTAATTAGTGTCATCTAGACACTGGAGCAGGGTGTTGATAGATTGACGAGGGTCAGAAGCTAAGGACATATACAATTGTGTGTCATCTGCATACTGATGAAAGGAAATATTATATTTATGAATTATTCTGGCCAGTGGTAGCATGTACAGATTAAACAGCATTGGTCCTAGAATGGAGCCTTGTGGCACTCCACATGACAGAGGGTAACACTTGGGTGAGGAGTTTCCAAGTGTAACATAGTACTGATGCTGAATAGCAACGATAAATAAACTAAACAAACAAACAAAAATCAAATTATTGACTCTTGTTTTCCTCAGGTTGGCGAGGCACATGAGAAGACACAAGAGAGTTCAGAGTACCTGAAACACCTCACAAATCAAGCTGTCATTCTGCAGAGGACCATGAACATGATATACACAAACAGTTCTGGGTCCAGCATCGTTCCTCTCAAAGTGAGTACATACTCAGGCTGGGATGTACTAAGGCTGTACTTGTGGGGAAAAAAATGTGCAAACTGGTTAATAGACACAAAAAAAAGCAGAATTACTATCAGTGTCTATGTGGGATTGTGTCTTTACAATGAGCAAAACAGCATATTGCCCGGTTTGTTTGAATTGGTATATTATTTCAGGTGTTTCTACTGTGGGTAAATACAAATTAATTAATTTAGTTCCTATGTATGACTCATAAAATTCATTTAGAGAATGACGCCTGCATGTTTACTTTAACATGACTAGATGGCAGGTACTAAACTTATGCACAGTTGGCGCTATTGTTGCAGTTATTGTGGTGAAACATGACTATAAGAACAGAGAATATGTTAAGTTTAAGACGCACATATGAAAGATTTCTAAAAACGTTCAAAAACGTTTGTAAATGTAATTTTGTTATGTAAGAAAAGTTTTGTCCCACTTCTACCCTTTTAATAACCATATATCTATATGAATGGATACATTGCTGTGGATTAAGCCTACTTTAACACATACTGCTTACACAATTCTATTAATTAAAAATACACAAAGACGGAGCACATGCGAGTTTAATCCAACCTGTGCCCTGAATGTTAGCATTAAAAACTTGTCTTGCCTTGTTTTGTATTTTGTGTCCTATAGCTGAGTGGCCCAAACTGGCCCTGGATTGTGGAGCAGCTAAATCTTGTCACTGGCATTGTACTTGTCCCCCTCAGGTAAGCTATGATTACACCCCATATGAATGTCTTGACAAATATGGGACTGTGGTAGCCTAGCGGTTAAGACCAGCGGTTAAGACCAGAAGTCCAGGGTTCAAATCCCACCTCTGCCAAGCTGCCACTGTTGGGTCCTTGAGCAAGACCCTTAACCCATAATTGCTTGGATTGTAAGACTGTATCAATTGTAAGTCGCTCTGGATAAGGGCGTCTGCTAAATGCTGTAAATGTAAATGTAAATATTTGACTGTAACTAGGGTTGCCAGATTTCAGCTCTGTCTAAATCCTTAAATGACTAAAGTCATATTTACTGGTGAGTAAAATTAATAAAAATGCAATTAAATTACATCAATTAAATGTGCAGTGTGAAGGAATTAGAGGCCTATCACTGAACTGAATTTTAACACATCTCATCACCTACTGCTCTGAGCAGTAGCTCATATCAGAAGAAGAGTGTCACGTGGGGACACTCCTAGTCTGCTCGCGTGCCAAAGACCCAGGGCTAGAGAGCCACAGAACTCAGACCTCAGACTCAGAAACCTGCTGGCAAGGCAGAAATGACAAACAAACAAAACTTGGACAGAACTGGGCCTGTTTGACCGGCAGAACAGGGACAGCTTTTCCCTTAAGCAAGGGAATGTCTCACACCCTGCGGATACTTTAAACACAACTCAAACTTTACTTTAACAGAAGTGGGACATGAACCAGAGAGGCTCAGTGGTAGAGTGCTGAATCATGGTGCTGAGCCACCCTTGTTTTGAGTCTGTGTCTCTGCAGATTACCAGGCTTTAAATGTCCCTGGTTACAGGACCCAATTCTGTCTGAGTTTCCTCTCTTCCTGAATTCTGCCTCGCCAGGAGGTTTCCAAGTCTCAGAGTTCCTCAGGTCACAGGGGCTGAGGCTCCATTACGTAAGCAGACTAGGGGGACCAAAGCACAAGAGACACGTATACAACGTAAGACTTGAATGTTCTGCTCTGAATATCAAAGCTGTACAGTCTGGTCAAAATCCAAACACCTGGCAACCCTAAGCATAATCAGTGATTAGTGCTTGCTATGGTAACCTTTAAGTTGTGTTTTTTATATCCTTTGTTCTGCTTCCCCAATGTCTCTGTCTGCTCCACACTCTTTTATTCCTAAAGCAACAAGGACATTGAAACCCTTAGAGCTAACACCAAGCAAACAGCTGCTTAAGTAGAAACAGGACGTTTTATAGTGATCAAGAACAACCGGAACATGACCGATTACTTCGCCTGTATTCCTGGACCAATATTCAGTGCTGCACAGTTTATGCATTCACATCCAGTCAACATGATGTCACACAGAAATCAGATATTTTCAACAGGGCTATGTGGTTGCAAAATGAGTCAGGACTTTTTCCACATTTTTAGAAACAGAATATTCTAATAGAATTAATACTGAATGCAAATATTTTTGGTCTGTTAATAACTGCTTATGCTGCATTATTTTGTATGATCATCTGTGAAAATGTAAGAACTACATATTTGGTGTAAAGCTAGATTCAGCACTTAAATGAATTGTTTTGCATGACACTGTTAGTTTGTATCATGGAAAACAAACTACTGTACAAAGTGATACTTTATGCATTGTGCAAAAATGCTTTGTGCTATTATCTATCAATAAAGGTGGATGTACTTGAAATCAGCTGTGTTCATTGTTTTACTTAAAGATTTAGATAGTTCTGACTGGAATGAAGTAATGACTAAGCAATTTTTCCC